>JBBPBP010000004.1:63062588-63075885 GCA_037974735.1 Cicer chorassanicum
CATACAAATATGCCAATTTTTTAATTTTAATACTTATAAGAATTTATTTACTTTTAATCCAGTCATATGTAATATATTTTTTTTACTAAATATGATATTTTTGTTTAATTTTTACTATTTTGTTTTGTTCATGGAAAAATTTGTTTGCGTTGAATTTTTTTTAAAATCATATTAAAATTAGTTATTGTCGTGTATGAGTCATTACATTTAATCTTTATATAATTTATATTTATATAGAGGAAAATAAAAAATTTATACATTCTCAAAAAATTTGTATTTATATTTATATGTGACCAACTAATAGTCTAAAAAAATTTATCAAAAATTTATATTTATATAGTTAAATTTGAGATCATCCAAGCATAACGACCGACTTGTCTCAAGGGTGTACATATTACAACTTTTCAATTTTTATTAATTTTCTCAGTCAAGAATAATCAAGATTATACATTCTTGGATAATCAATTATAATGCGTTAATGTTGCAAACAAAAATCTACCCCAAAACATTTGTGTCAAACACAGTTTTGGAGACAGAGATTTATATCTCTCTTTCGAATGAAGTAAATCATGGACAACAAAACTTGAATTCAAATAACAAATGTGTATATGTTCTTGTCTTCATAAATCTTTATATACTTTTTCAATCACCCTTTCCGTACTTTTTCAACCCTTCAATAAATAACTTATATTCAACCAATGCTAAGATTGAAAACTAATCCTACAAAGTTAACTCAAATATTAATTATAAGATATTATTTTATTTTGTAAGAAAATATGAGAAATATGTGACAATGATCCATGATCACCAAAAATTATCGAACAAAAATAAATGCAATGCAATCATGCTAAACATGGCATTGTAAGAGAAGTCAAAATTTGATTTTTATTTAGAGACTAATATAGAGAATTGAGATATATTAAAAATAAAAAAGGTTAAAAGAAAAAATATATATTCCAAATAAATTTTCCCATCATAGCTTTGCAAGCCTCATGATAACACCACTGGCTTATGTGTTCCACCTATCAATATTATAATTTCCTTATCAAATAAACGCTTTGTAGACGACTAACACTCATGCTTATAATTAATTTCCTAAATTTTATATAAAACATAATTTAAATTTATTAAACTATCTATTTAAATGTTAAACATTCATTATCAATATTAAATATATATTTTTATTAAAATAAAGATATATTAAAAATACTAGTATTAAATAAGTTAAAAATAATTAATTTTTACTCATAATGATGACAAAAATTTAATTACGTTTTTTTGTTTATAATAGTGACTATAGAGTACATTATATTACTCCACACTCATAAATGATCATTATTTGACTAAAATATTCAGCCAAAATAAAACCATTATTTGACAAAAATAATAAACGGTCAAATTAAACATAGTAATAAATTATTATCAAGAATAAAAATAATAGGTATTTATCCGTAAGACTTAACTGATATTATTAGACTGAATATCATGTCTCGAGTTCAAACTCGAGATATTGCAGTCGTATGCAAATTTCTTTACTATTTTCTCTACAAATAAAAAAAATCATAGATTTCTACCTTTTGGTGAATTATAATTTAGTTTTTCTACATCCAATGAATAATAATTATTGAATACCTTTTTTTATACCAAAAAACTTTCAAAGCCCGAAAGGACTATAAAGTCAAGATGAATGTTCATCCAACTCCCAATTTTTCAATTTTTACCGGATTATAACTTTCGATAGTATAAAATACACTATTAAATCGTAACTTCCAATAGTGTATTTAGGGTGGACAAACAAAATCAAAGGTACAAATGAGGATTCATCTAAAGTCAATCTGCAAAACAAAGAGACAAGCCCCAAATCACAGGCCCAAGTCAACTTCGCTGAAGATAAAGACAACAAACCCATGTGTCTCTCTTGGTCACCGGTACATGTCTCAAAATTATTTTATGAAAATTCAAAGAATTTTATTGTTTTCTATATTAAACAAAAAAAGAAAGAAATTTAATTGTATAAAGTTGGTTAAGTTTGTCAAAAGAAAAAAAAATTGGCCCTCCAATCCGAATTCCTCCCCTACAATCTCATAGTCATGAGTTAAAAGAAGCTAATATGACATATCAAATACTTAAAAAGAAAAGCCACAAACTTATATATACTATAAAATCACTTAATTACTATATTAACAATACAAATGCCAACTAAGAAGCTGCTATACTATATAGTTAGCTCCCATGCAAAATATATGGCTACTAAAAAAACAAAAAATTACTATCATTAGCAATGTAGTGTTGCCCCCATGCTATACATCAATCACAGAAAAAATTTCAAACTTTGTGTTGCATATCCATCATTCATCAATTCATTTACCTATGAATACACATTGGCTCTCTGTTGAATCATAAATCTTCTTCTACTAGCACCCTCCACATGCTCACCAAGCTTTGCAAGATGTTCCATCCTCTTTTTCCTCACCTCCTCCGAGGCCGATTGATTCGCCTTTTCTTCGGCCTCAACCGAATCATCATTTTCGTATACCTCGACGCTTTTCTCGTTAGACTGTTCTTCTTGTTGTTCATCAGAATCTTGGATTATTTGTTTCAGTCTCTCCACCACCTGACTCATTGTTGGCCTATCTTTTGCGCTCTTGCGCAGGCAATGATCTGCGAGCTTGGCCATTTTTCGTGCGGCATTAATCGAATACTGTCCTTCAAGTCTTGAATCCATTATCATTTCAAACTTTTTGCTATCAGGTGGATAATGTTTCACCCATTCCAATAGTTTTTGCTCCAATTTCGGCCGGTTTCTTTCCAAAGAACGCCGGCCGGTTAGTATTTCATATAGAACAACGCCGAAACTCCATACATCACTCTTGGCAGTGAGATGGCCTGTCTCAATGTAATCTGGAGCAGCATAACCATGTGTCCCCATTACCTGAAATAAACAAACATGTCTGAGACAACTATAGAAAGGAACTGCAGTCACTTTGCAGTCGGAGATATAGGCAGAATTGATCGAACTCTGTTATCAAATCTTGCGTGTTCTTTGTTAGGGTTTTTCGTATTTATTTCTTTTGAACCGGAGTTACTGTTATAAGTTCGGACATGATCATATTAAATCAATTGCATATTTATAAAATATTAGATGTTTTTGGGGTCCTACACAGAAAATTCCAACATAATAGTCTTCACAATATTCAAAATCTATGCAAAAAAATACAGTAAACTAATGCAAAGTGGAAATGGTAATGAATAAATATAGGGCACACAAGACTTACAGCAGTTGAAACATGAGTATCACCAGCTTCTGGTCCCTCCCTAGCAAGTCCAAAATCAGAAAGTTTTGGCTTAAAATTTTCATCCAGTAGGACATTTGAACATTTAAAATCTCTATATATTACCTACAACAAAAAATACAGAATGTTAAAAACAGAGTTCAGCAGAACATGCAATAGAAGATGTAAACTTAAGTTTCTACTTTCTATCATTATTATGGTATTAAACTCTAAAATTATTCAAATTCTTAAGTTTAATATTTTTTTGAATTAACCCTCCGGTTATCAGGGAAAGGGACCTTGATAATTCTGAAGTTTGGCCGAGAGGTATGTAAAGTTTAGGCAATGATTGTTCGAGTCAGGGTTCGAACTCGGGTACTCCTGATCAATTTGATCTTCACTGAAGTTCATTAACCACTTGAGACCACCCACTTGCTTAATTCTTAAGTTAAACATAGTTGCACATTACAATGTTATGGACCAACTCTCTTAAAAGACTTAAATGATTAGGTCTAAGCATGTGAATGGAAGCAAGAATAATAATATATAATATATAATCATATAGCATTAATTGGAACCTGGACTTCTAGTTCTTCATGAAGATAAGATAAGCCTTGAGCTGCTCCAAGTGCAATTTCAAGTCTTGTTTTCCAAGGTACAGGATCATAAGCTTTATTGAAAAGATGAGCTTCTAAGCTTCTATTTGGCATGTATTCATACACAAGTAGTCTTTGGATCCCTCTTTCACCATCCAAAGCACAGTATCCAATAAGCTTCACAAGGTTTGGGTGCTCCACAACACCAAGAAACTGAACTTCAGTTAACCATTGCTTATGACCCTACATCACACAAACAAAAACAAAATTGGTCAAAAGAATGTCCTAATATCACCATATTTTACAATATCAAAACATAGCATCCTATTCAAAGTTAATAAAACAAGCATTATAAAGAAAGTAACAAATGGAGTGAAGTAACTATCTATCTGCGAAATTCAAAGATCCTGAGACAGAGGATACCATTTTAAAGCAGATAGGTGAAAACTCTAATGTCCACAAACAAGAGTTCAATGGCCTAAATTTTTCAACAAGGAGATGTTCTCAAAATCACTATACTTGGTCCAGTATACTTGGATCCACTCCAGCTCCCCTACCAAGTCGAACCATGACTCTGATACTACCAGTTGGGGAGTCCAAGGGAGCACGAAATCAATAACAAGCTAAAGATCTAGACCACCACGAGACTTTGACACTATATCTCCACTCAAAATTTTAAGCCATTGGGAATTTGGGTTACGGTTCTTATATATTTTTCATTTAACTCATTCTTAATCGATGTGAGACTAACCATTCACGCTTAACCTTCAACTCAGACTCATGGTTCACTAATGTAAAAGTATTTACACAATCAAACTTATTATCATTATTTTACACATGTATACACCAAGTCAAGTGGGGAAGGAAGTCCTTCCTTAACATCAAATAAAACAGTCAAGTATTTCATGAATGAAGGATGACACTTCTTTAGTGAATCATTTCATATGAATAAACATAATATTGTAATAGACAGAATATAGAGGTAATTCTCTAATTCATTTAAATAAAATTTATGCTTTTCACATTAACTTATTAAAGAGACATTAAGGATCTCTCAAAATTAGAAACATGTGTTTCTTTTGTAGCATTCTCTAATCTAACAAACTACATCCCAAGAAATTTCATGAGTCTCACACCTGCAATGCCTCCTTGTTAAAAGGACTATTAATTTGGAACAAAAGGAGTACTTCCCAAGTATGAAACACAGACACTAGTAATAATCTGAGAAAATAAATTAATTGAATGTAACAGTGACACATGTTTGACACCAGACACACATTAGATCAAAAGTATCGGTGAGAAATTTCTTGAGTCATACCTGCAATGCATCCTTATTAAGCCTTTTGATTGCTACTAAAACAGGATCACCCTTTCCACCAACAGGCTTGATTGAACCTTTAAACACACTTCCAAATCCACCTTCACCTATCTTAAGAAGCCTACTGAAATCACTTGTAGCACGTTTAAGCTCTGAGAATGAAAACACCCTCAAATTATGACCCTTTTCCTCATAGAGTTTTGGTATACCCTTAGGTGAAGATACAGATGAACAAGAAGACTTTGTAGCTCTTTCAGATCCTGAAAACTGAAGTTTCTCTTGTTCTTTCAATTCAGGTGCTGATCGTTGACCCCTATTCTTGAATTTATATTTGAAATAGTCAAAGCACTTCATTTCAGTCATATAAATTCAATCAACTATGAGTCTGCAATAATTTCAACAAAACACAAAAAACAATGATTTTGTCAATATTAAATCATCATGATAATACAATTTCCAACTACAAACAAGAAGAAGAAGAAGAAGAAGAAGAAGAAAAAACAAGTTTTGAATACCCCTTATGCATCTAGGATTCAAAAGTGCAAAAAAGTTTGAAAATTTATGCAACCCAGATGAAAATTTACACACAAAAATTAAACTTTGAAGCAAAAACACATGCAAAATGAAACAGAAAATGGTAAATCAAATGAATAAGGTTCAAAAGGAAATTCTTATGAATAAACAGGTAAAAGGGTTGAAAAAAATTTGAAAATATTGGAATCCTTACATGTATATTGAAGAACTCAAAGAGATGGTTAAGGCTACACATTGATTCAAGAGGGTTGTTTATGCTTTTTGTGTATTGAAAAAGATGGTTCACATTCACGTATATTGTCAACTTTGTCTTTTATTTCTTTTTGGTCACGGATATTAAAAGAATTAATTAAAATTAATTTTGAATTAATTAATATTTATTAAAAGTGACTTAAATCTTAATTTACACTTAAATATGTTTAAATAAAAGTTAATTTAATAATAAATTTGAATGTAAAAATTATATTGAAATTCAAAAATTACAAATTTTAATTTAAAAGTAAAATTAATTTTGTAAACAATATACAAACCTGATAAAATTAATTTTACACATTCATAATTAATTTTAATCTCCAAATTTAAAACCAAACATACCCTACCCTGTGAAGAAAAAATAAACATGTGTGAAGTTTTGTCTTCTTACATTTTGACCAACACGCTATCTTTTCCACTGTTTCTGTTTTGTTAGTCAAAGAGGACTGCGTTGACCAAATTTAACGAAGAAGTTATTTAGAAATATCTTATATTGGTGGAGTGGGACAATTAATTTTTTCATAAATTATGTACCTACTGGTGTTACTATAATAAAGATTTTGCGTGACAAAGTATACTCTCTATGTGTCATATTAAGTTCTCATTTACGATATTTTTTCCTATACATATTTCTTTCTTTCTTTTTTTAACGGATTTGTACATATTTATTTTACATTATTAGTGAAATATTAATTTTTTCTATTAATATATTTTTATTTATTCAATATCAATTCATCTAACTTATCTACTAACTATTATTAATATGAATTCTCTAATTAATAAAACCAATTTTACTATTGAAATCATCACAACAAATTATTTTTTTAACAATTGTGAAATATTCAAAACATTTGTAATGAAACGGAAAAAGTAATACACTAATCTCTTTGGATGATAAAATTTTTTAAATATAATTTTAAATTTTAAAGACTATTATACTTCTTCCAACTTTCAATATAAGATAAAATTGAGTTAATATATTATTTATGACCGAATGAAGTAATAAAGAGTAACTTCTTTTGATAACGATACTTTTTCTCAAGATTTTTAAGGCTATTGTAATTATAGAGTATGATTTGAACTCAAAATCATTTGCTAATTTAAAAATTACATATATCATCTTATTCAAACGCATTTAAAGTTTATAAAAAATTAACTCAAGCCACTATGTTGATATTTGAGAAAATAAATGGCTACCGTTCCATAATGATCACAAAGTGTGGATCTCTAAACCCCTACTCATTAAACTCTCTCATGTGTTGCAATTGATTCATCAATATCTTAGTATTTGGAACAGATAGTTAGTGAACTCCACCTTTTTGCCATTTGAAATTATGTAAATCCTCCAACTTTCGCTGTCTATTGTTATATAAAATGACCAAATCTATAAGGGCCCTCACAAAAGAGGTCTTTTTACTATCTACAATGCCTACCACACTTTAAAACACTAACCCTGAGCCCAAATTTGTTTGCTGGACAAAGTTGTGGAGCCTCAACACGATCCCTAAACATGTGAACTTGACTTGGAGAATTCTACACAATGGGTTGCCTGTAAAAAGACATCTTATCATAATAGGTGTCGTGATTGATTCTCTATTCCCCGCTGCAATGAAGAGGATGAGGACATCATCCATGTTTTTTATAGATGCCCTTGGATAAAACAAGTTTGGTTTCATTCCCTTATGGGAATTAGGTTTGACTAGTTATTTCTAACTTCTCTACTTGGCTTAAAAAATGTATTTTCACATCTCCTACAAAATGTTATTGATTTGATTCTTTCTATATGCTATAACATATTGTACTCTATAAATAAATTTTGTTTTGAAGGTAAACATTGGAAGTGGGATAAATTGTTCGTAAAACTTGGAGAATCATAGAAGTTCACAAGGTGTTGGTTGACATGTTTCACTGAGACGTTGGTCATCCACAGGTTGCCTATCTAGACAAATGGCGTACACCTCTGCACAATCTTTACAAAATCAATGTCAATGTTGCGAGACCTAAGGAGAGTGTGTGGGGAATTGATATTGTTATAAGGTTAGTGAATGTGATGTCTTAACTGCTGTAACTTGAAAGATTAATACTCTATCTGACTCAAATGTGGCTGAAAATATGAGCTTTAGACTAGCTTTATATTTCACATCAAATTTGGGATTTTTGATGCATCATTATTGACAGAGGCTCTCTTAATATTGTTAGAATTATTAATGCGCCTTATGCAAACAATCCTATTTAGGCACTATTATTGTCGATTGTCAACATTTTCTTTTTTTTTCTGTATATATTGTTGCTCATGTAAAGAGAACTTCAATGTCTCTTCACACGTTAACTACGTATGTTTTATCTTTGAATGACATTATGTGGATTGTGAACTGTCCTCTTTATATTAACTCTTATATTGTAGGTAATTTAACTAATTATTGAATACATTTTTATTTGTTGACAATATATTTTGTTTGCGAAATATCAATTTAGCGGCAAAATTTTGACTTTATAATTTTAAAAGATGAAGTTCAAATCTCTTTACAAAATAATTATTAATACCATTTTAATTAATAATAAGTTTCTTCATTCTTTTTTTTTCTTCTTCTCTAGACGAGATGATAAATACAATCAGAAATATGCACACAATTGTTATGTTTTGGATTCGAATCCGAGATATGATATCCAACCAAACAATATTAGTATTTACACAATTTTTATTTTTAAAATCTATTTTTTAAGAAGTATAAACGTTATCTGCATAGTGAAATATTATTTGATTTTGTTGTTACAATATTGTTACAAAAAAATTATGTTTTAATTATATTTAAGTTTAACGGTGTTACGGTTTTTGTAACAGAAGTTTGATGAAATGACTATTTAAAATAAAACTACATTTGCAAGGATGTACCAAACAAAACAAAGTTACAAGAACCAAATTCAAAAAAGGTTATAATTGTAAGGACCAAAGACATCTTTAAATCTTTTTAAAATCTATATTTTAAGAAGTATAAACTTTATCATTTTTAAAATTTATATTTTAATTAAGAAGTATAAACTTTATCTGCTTAGTGAAATATTATTTGATTTTTTTGTTACAATATTGTTTTTTTATGCTTTATCTTCCAATTCTGTCAAAAGAAATGCTTGATCTTCAATTGTTTCAAGGTCAATAACAAACATAATATTCATAACTTTTTTTATAGGAATAGTTATAATATAAGTTTATTAAGTACAATTTTTTAAATAACAAAATTTAGGTGTATTTCCTTATATACTTTTGATAAGATTCTTAATTTAATTAGCCATAACTTTAAATTTATAGTTTTCTCAAAGTTTATTATAATCATTAAAAATATAATTTATACATAAGAGAATACATCCAATAAATTAGGTAATATTCCGGTTCACGGACTTTGAATTTTAGTTTGATATGAGATTTATATATGCACTTATACTTTTTTGGTTAGACAGTGAATAGATGAGAATGATTTATGTTAACCACTTAAATCACATCATCGTGTTTTTTTTTTTTAATTATCGAAAGACCGAAAAGAAACAGAAAGCTAAACAATTAAATGGAAATTTGTTTCATATACAAGTCCCTAAAATATCATTAAAGTTGTTTCTTTATAGTAGTACAATTAAAAAAGGCTAAAAATAAGTTGAAATTAGGAAACAAACCATTGGCATATTTATTTTCTTCTCGCTAAATATGGATGACTTGAACATTCTAATTAAGAAATAAAAGATTGCGAGTACGGCATACCAAACGTGTATATTTTTAAACGGAAAAGTATATGAAGACATCTGTCTCATAATAATTTATCTTTTTGATCAGTTTATTTTAAGAGAAGTAAATTAATAAAAGAGATAAAATAATTTTTATTAAATTATCGTTAGAGAAAAAAGTTGATGTATTGTCGGTGTAAACTAATTTTATACTAACATTAAATAGAAATATTTGATTTTATCATTTTACTAAATAATTATAACTTACATCAATAAATAATACGGATTACCATGTGTGGGGTTTGTTCTAAGTAGAGCCGTCAAAATTGACTAGCTCGAATTGGTTGGCTTGAAAAGTCTAATAAAACATAGAGTTTAAACTCTAAAATATCAAGCCCGTATTTTAATAGAGTTTTTTAGTCCGGCCTTAAAAAACCCGCAGCTGCGGCAGGCTAGCTCGGTATGTTTAGGGCTACTCGCATTCAAAAATATTTTTATAAAAATTAGCAATATAATTGATAAAACATTCAAATAATTTTAAATGCTAATTTAGATATTAAAAATAATCAATATACAATTTTTGTATATTTTTATTATTATTACTGTGTCAATACATATATTTACCATGTATGTAATACGCAAATAACAATTAGTCAAAACAATTGAATATATATATATATATATATATATATCATCTCATTCAAAAGCTTTGGAGTGCGACAATTAAGACTCAAAAAAATTAATTTGTTTATTAGATATAGATATTAGTTGTTCTATTTGTTCATTTAGTTCTTAAAATAACATTAAATGAAGATCTATGTTTCAAATTTTTAAAAGACATATGATAATGTACACGTTAAAAAAAGATCAAAGAAATAAATTGTTGTTATCATTGTAAGACACACTTTTATTTGTTATCAATATATTTTGTTCATTAAGTGGCAAAATTTTAAACTTATAACGGTAAACGATGAAGATTAAATTTCTCTAACTAATTATAAAATGATTATTAGTATTATTTAATTAATTAATACTATTCTACGTACCTATTTAAAAAAATATATATATTCTAAGACATTTAAACTTCATTTGCTTATTGAAATAATATTGGATTTCCTTGTAACAGTATTGTTTTTTTTATGCTTGATCTTCCAAATTCCAATCTTGTCAAAAAATGAGATTTCCAAATATTTCAAGGTCAATAACAAAATAAAATTAAAAAAAGTATTTATAACTTTTTATAGGAATATTTATAATATAAGTTTATTACGTATAATTTACTATTACATTAATTTTTAAGGTATGTATTGTACATAGTAGATAATAATAATTTGTGCACAAATGAATCATTCGATGTGGTGCTCAAAACCGAAACCGTGTTAAACTTGGGAGAATTCAAAATATATTAAGCCAATTGAATTTGTTTCAAGCCATAGGCTTGACCAAATGGAACACAGCTCACAACTCTATTTTCTTCTGTTGAGCCAGCCAAACTTCCCATTTTTAAGCTTTGTTGTTCCTATTCTTAGAAATTAAGGGTGAGTTTTATCGTCTGTTTGAATTTAGTGTTTATGAATTAATATGTTATAATAAATTAATTCAAAATTTTATCTCTTTAGTTAAAATTTATATCATGAATATAAGCTGAGTTAGAAATAGGATATAATAAGAACAAATTTTTGAAAAAGTTACTAAATAAATTCACAAAAAGTAATAATTTATATTCCACAATCTCCCTTTGATCAAATATAATTGTCCAATTAAAAATTTCTTTCAAATTTAGGAGGGAATTATGTGTTTTATTTTTAAAACTATAAATCAATTTTATGTTGCACATTATGTATCAATTTCTGATCTTTCGAGTATCAAAATTTCTGATATTTTATCCACCTTTAAATTTTAGACTATGGCATACTCTAACTTGATTTAATTTCATCCATATGTCATTTAATATAATGAAGAGATACCGCAAATGGATAGACGATTTGCTATAAGGATTAATGGACACAGTGACAATGTGTATAGTTGTAATTATTATCTCTTCCTCTTTTCTTGATTTATGTAGTTTTGTGTTTATTTTATTTTTTATTAGAGGAAGGTTATTATTTTAATTTTATTTTTCATTCGTCTCTTTTGGTGAGAGAGACAATAATATGCTTGGTGAGAAATTTAAAGATCTGGACTCATCAACTAACTATACGGTTTGTATGTCTGTTATCTGAAGACAAAAGAAAGAAACACTGGACACCAAATACTGTGCCAAGATATTAAACTTTATTTGCTTATTGAAATTAAACTTCATTTGCTTATTGAAATATTATTGGACTTCCTTGTTACAATATTGTTTTTTTATGCTCGATCTTCCAAATTCCATTCTGTCAAAAATGTTTGAGATTCTTCCAAATGTTTCAAGGTCAATAACAAAATAAAATTAAAAAAATATTTATAATTTTTTATAGAAGTATTTATAATATAAGTTTATGAAGTATAATTTAATGTTATATTAATTTTTAAGGTATGTACTGTAGTATATAATAATAATTTGTGTACAAATGAATCGTTGGATGTGGTGGTCAAAACCGTAACTGTGAGAATCTAAAATATATTATTTCTATTGGGTTTGTTCCAAGCTTGACCAAATGGATTACAACTATGGTTTTTGATAAGCCAATCCAACCTCTCGTTTTTTAAAGAACCATTTCATGGACAAGATAATATAATATAAATAAGTTATCTATTCTGTCTAAATTTAGAATTTAATGAACTAATATAATATAATAATTTCTTCTAGAACTCTATCTTATTTTATTTTTTTTAGTTAAAATTTTTATTATAATTATGAACTGAGTTAGAAATCAATAAATATAATATAAGATAACAATGTATATTTGAAAAAATTACTAAATAAATTCACAAAAAGTAATAAATTATATTCTACAATCTCCCTTTAATTAAATATAATTGTCTAATTAAAAATTTATTTTATATTATAACTATAAATCAATTTTATGTTGCATATTATGTATCAATTGCTGGTCTTTCGAGTATCAAATTTTTTGATATTTTATCCACCTTTAAATTTCAGACTATGGCAAACTCCATCTTGATTTAATTTCATCCATATGACATTTAAATGAATTAAACAGAAAAAAGCAGTTAGAAAGTAATGTTGGTAGGTAGAATATTATAAATGTAACGGCTCACTTTCTTATTAGTGTGATATAAGCGGTATTAAGAAAGTGACATTTTTTGCGGTTGCTTAGGAATATAAAAGCTTAGAAAATCAATTGAGTCTGATTAACTATAACTCGCCAATATAAGATACAAAATATTTCTATAAAAAGAAATTAATTTGATTAACTATAACTCGCCAATATAAGATACAAAAACATGTTCTTACCAAAAAAATCGATGTCATCAGTTTTAATATAATAAAAAATTAATTAAAATTTAGATAAATAAATCTTTCTCCTAATAGAATGATTAAATTAACTTAAATATTCTCATAATTTTTGAAATATATTCTTTGTTAATATCACTAATTTGTCTTCGAATATAAAAAATAAAATTTAATTCTTCAAATATAAATATTATTTTAAAAACATTAATAC
>JBBPBP010000004.1:63076223-63086383 GCA_037974735.1 Cicer chorassanicum
ATTGTGCAGTATATGGTAAAAAAATTGTATATTATTGTCATGTTTTTCTTACTTAGTACTTACAAAAGATGAAAGATCCTACAAAAGATGAATAGATTTTTAAAAATTCGGTTTTCTTTATTTGGAACTCTAAGACTAATAGAGAAGAAAAATTATTTTTAGTGAGTTCCACAACAAAACATAAGTAAAGTTAGATAAACTTAATAAATTCAGCATTTATGATATTTGAAAGATGAAATTGATACAAATACGGAAACTATTGCAAGGCTAAAAAAATACTTAAATATAACTGGTTGGCGGGATATATAAACAAACTTATATTTTGAAGACTTTTAAAAGAACAATATGGTACTATATAATGAATTATAAGTTTTTAAAAGAACAATATGGTACTATATATTTGGTCTATCAAAGTTTTTCCCCAAAATAACGATTTTATTTTTTTGTGAGAGATGTTTTGAAGAGTGAGTGAAGTGAATAGGTGTCACAAAACCGCAACGTCTCCTAAAATAGCTACCTCCTTTTTTTCAGTTTTGACCAATCTTAACCTTCTCTCTCTCTCTCTTACCTCTTCAATTTTCTCTCTCCTCCCCAATTTGCAGTTTTGCTTTCACACACTCTCACACTCTTCCCTTCACCTCCTCCTCCTTCTTCTTCTTCTTCTTCCCTCTCCATTCTTTTTACCTCACAGTTCTATCATCTCCGTCCAAACAAAACCCTAATTTCACTCACACTCCACTCTTCAGGTGCTCCACTCTTCTCAAATTTCTCTTTCTTTCTTTCTTTCTTTCTTTCTTTCTTTTCTTTTCTTTTTAATTTTCATTTCACTCTTCTCAATTATTGAATTTATTTTGTTTAACGGTTTTAATGGTTTTGCTTCGTTGAAATTTGCAGGTAAATTTGAAAAGAGGAAGATATTTCAATTTTCTTCTATCTTTCATTTTTGAGGAATCACAGGATTGGGATATATGTCCTTCAATCAATCAATAACCGAAAAGAACGACGCCGTTTATAAGAAATCTGGGCGATCGTCTAGCTTCAATCAGCAGAGAGGTTCCTTAGGCGCCTATGGAAGGGGGGAAGGCGGCGGTGCCGCTCCGTCCATCAACTCTTCCAAGAGGTCAGTTAGAGTTTGCAAATTTGCCATTACGTGTTTTAATTGAATTATTATGATTCTTGTTTTGTTTTTAAATTCTTGTGATGAATTATGAATACTTGAATGGTGGGTTGATTTTTAGAATCTGTGACTGTGTGTATCTTAATAGGGTAATAAAGTCAATTATATAGTCTCTGTGAATGAAAATTCAAACGGATGAAGTTTACACTATATCAGGTTTGGATAAAATGCATGGAATGCATATATGACAAATTACATAACTATAGGAATTTGTGATAACTTTTACTTTTTTTTTGTTTTTTTAACATAAAGTTATAACTCCACAATTTGTTTTGGACTGTTCCCCTTGTCAATTTGTTGTTTTCTTGCATGTAGTTATTTTTTTCACCCCATTATGAGTAGTGTTCTCTCTCTCTCTTCTCTCTTCTCTGTTCCTGTCATATTGATTATTTATGCTGCGTGTTCCAGTTTTAACAAGAAGTCTAATAATGCACACGGTGGGCAATATAGGGTGAACCTTTCCCCAGTGAATTCATCAGAGTTGAACAGTGCTTCTGCTGCTCAAACCATACATAATGGTACTCATGTACAACCCCAATTGCATGGTGGTAAGCTTTAAGATGAGTTCTTATTTAATTTTTGGAAAATATTGGATTCTTCTCTTCATTGGTTTTCGGTGTCTAGTTATGGTGTTAAGTAAAAGTTTATTGCACAAGTACAATGTGGAAGATCCCTTCCTATTCCTTCCTCTTTATACCGGAAGAATATGCAAATGATGTTTGTGTTGAAGTGTTTGGTAAATTATGGTTTTTCTTTTTAAATATGTAATTCATTAGTTTACGTGGTAGGATAGGAGCACATGATAGGCCGGTTACTAAATCATCTGAATCAACAGCTGCACAACGGAGCCCTAGAGCTGTTAAAAAAGAACTAACTTCTCAACCGCCCTCCGTGAGCACTGATACAACCGCTCCTACAAGCCCTGCTAAGGGTATGTTAGTTTTCTAGGTTTTTGTTATGGTACATAAGATGTAGATTGACTCTTGTTTTTTTGTTACTTGTAGATTGGGTAACAGGAAGTTGTTTTGGCAATTGCTTTGTTTTTTATTAGTTGTTTTTTGTTTGCTGTGACTGTGATAGTTAAGTAATCTGAATTTTTACATCTGTCACAGGAGATGCATCTAAGGCATTCCCTGTTCAGTTTGGATCAATTGTTCCTAGCTTTATTAATGGGGTGGCTGTAAGTTCTTATATATCATTGCTAAATGTTTGGTGTATTATGTGTTCTATGGAATTTTAGGGCGAGTAACTGATCATGTTCTTATAATATGCAGATTCCTGCTCGAACAAGCTCAGCTCCACCTAATTTAGATGAGCAGAAGCGCAATCAGGTATTCACTTTTATTTTTTGTGTCACTTCTCTTTGATGTATGTACCTTTGTATAGATATAGATAGACTTACTGAGTTACTTACTGCCACTGCCCAATGCTCTCAAAGGAACAATATGAATATAAACTGGATTTGAAATAGAATCTGAATGAAGTGTTCATAGCAAGTTTTGTCTAGTTGAAGCTAGCTTGCTTAATGTGTTTTCACTTTTCATAGCAAGTTTTTGCTTGATGTCTATTTGCTTAAATTTTCAGGCTCATCATGACTCTTTTAGACCCGTGCCTTCAGTGCCAGTACCTCCTGTTCCAAAGCAGCAGCTAGCACCTAGGAAAGATGCAGTTGTAACCAAGCAATCTAATGCTGGGGAGACTCATATAGGGGCTAAGGCTAAAAAGAATACTCAGGTGCCAACTTTGACCTCGGCAAGCCAGATGCAGAAGCCTTCTGTTGTTCCAGTAACTGGGATTTCAATGGCCACACCATTTCAGCAGTCACATGCATCTTTACAGTTTGGTGGTCCTAATCTACAGATTCAATCTCAGGGTATGTCACCGGCATCTCGCCAGATTCCTATACCAATGCCCATACCGATTGGAAATGTTGCACCAATGCCACAGCCGGTTTTTGTTCCAGGTCTTCAGCCTCATCCAATGCACCCTCAGGCGATCATGCATTCAGGTCATAATATAAGTTTCACTCATCAAATGGGTCATCAGTTACCCCATCAATTGGGTAACATGGGCATTGGCATCAGTCCTCAATATCCCCAGCAGCAGGGTGGAAAATTTGCCAGTCCTCGAAGAACTACTCCTGTCAAGATAACTCATCCTGAAACGCATGAAGAGCTGAGGCTTGATAAAAGGGCAGATGGATATTCAGATGGTGGGTCATCTGGTGCTAGGTCTCATCCTAATGTACCTTCGCAATCCCAACCTGTCAAATCCTTTGTTGCTTCTCAGCCTATGAATTATTATCCTTCCAACACATATTATCAACCTTCTAGTTCTCTTCCATTAACAAGTAGCCAAATAACACCCAATGCTCAGCCCCCAATATTTAATTATCCTGTGAACCATGGTCCCCAAAATGTGGCTTTCATGAATTCATCGTCTCTAAGTTCTCTGCCTGTTAATAAAGTCAGCATTCCTATTTCTGGCATTGACGAACCCCCCACTGCCGAAGGTTCTCATGAAGTGCCTAATGTGACGTCATCAGCTTCAAAGGGGGTTGCTTCTGTGATTATTAAACCAAGTGGTTTGTCTGCTGTTGCGAACTCGTCGTTGACTTATTCTAGTATTTGCGGTGTTCAAAATACAGAAACTCCTAGTTCAGCAGTATCCTCTATAGCACAAAAAGGGTCTGAAACTTTATCGGAACACTCTACACAACAGTCTATGTCTTCTGCGGAATCTTCAATTTTGAGTTCATTGCCAAAACAATCTGCTGCATCTGGTGTTGTAACTGCTGAAAAGCTTATGTCAGCTGTGACTGTGGATTCTGTTTCAGTTGTGTCTAATAATGAAGACAGGATGAGGGAATCTCTTAGTAGGTCCAACTCTTTGAAGGATAATCAGAAGAAACCTGTGATAAAAGGTCAATCATCTCAAAATCAGGTATACAATTGAATTATTTTTCACACACAAATATTTGGATCTTGGTATAATTGAATATATAGTGTATGGATTTCTTGACTGTTTCCACAGGTCTCTGTGCAATCTCCTACAGTGACTAATATGCTGTCTCGAGCTGTTGACAGTGGTATATCTGATACTGGGGTTTCCACACCAGTAGGAAGTGAAACAAAACATTCTCCTGCAATTATCGTTGAAGATTTTCTCATATCTAAAGGATCAATTGCTGAAGCTGTTGATAGTTTTAATAATCATAAGCACAACAAGATAGATGAATCATCCAAAGGTAAGCATTATTATTATTTTTAAAATGATGAACTTCCTCTTGATAAATACCAAAAAAATATTAAATGTAATGGAACACAATTTAAACAAACTGAAAAGGATGCTGCAAATGTAAGCACTGAGGTCTTAACCTTTAGAAGAATACAGAAAGGACAACATGTATCTGCTAGTTTTAACTTTTAAGTCAGAAGGAATCGATGATATTTTCAGCGCATCTACCTCTATTGCATTGGATTCTAGTGACGTTTCTTTAGATAGAAATAGTAGTGTAGTTACTAATGGATCTTTTTATTGAAATTTTGACACAGCAGATATGCAGTCTGTTGATTTACCAGAAACAACAGCAAAGGAAATTAATGATAGTGCAGAGAATGCTTTCAGTGACTCAATGTCAGGTACCAAAGATAGACCTAATTTAGAGCCAAATAAGGCGAAAACTACATCTAAAGGGAAGAAGAAAAGAAAAGAGACTCTCCAGAAAGCAGATGCTGCTGGGTCAACTTCTGACCTTTATAATGCATATAAAGGACCTGAGGAAAAGAAAGAATCTGTCTTAATTTCAGAGAGCACAGAAAGTGCATCTATGTTTGAAGGTTTAAAGCAGTTATCTGCAGCTTCTGCTAAATCAGATGCTACAGGAGGTGAGAAATGTGGTCACAGTAAAGCTGAACCTGATGACTGGGAGGATGCAGCTGACATGTCTACATCAAAACTTGAAGTTGATGATAAATCTCCACAGGTTATTGATGGAAGTGGAAGTACAGAAAAAAAGTACTCACGTGATTTCCTTTTGAAATTCGCAGAGCAATGCATTTCTCTTCCTGAAGGTTTTGAAATTACGACAGACATAGCTGAGGCTTTGATAAGTGCCAATATTAGTAATTCTCATGATTCACATCCTAGTTCTGGAAGAATTGTAGACAGGACAAGGATGGAACGTCGTGGGAATGTTGTGGCTGAGGAAGACAGATGGAGTAAAGTTTCCAGTTCTTTTCATCCTGGGCGTGGTTTGGATGGTATTGGAGCTAATGGCGGATTCCGACATAGCCCAGGAGGCAATTTTGGTGTTTTAAGGAATCCTCGTGGACAGGCATCCATCCAATGTGCTGGGGGGATCCTTTCTGGGCGAATGCAATCTGTGGGAAATCAGAGTGGAATGCAAAGAAATAGCCCTGACGGGGAGAGGTGGCAGCGTGCTGCTAGCTTCCAGCAGAGAGGTTTAATTCCTTCTCCTCAGTCTCCCGTACAGATGATGCACAGGGCTGAGAAGAAGTACGAAATAGGTAAAGTCTCAGATGAGGAAGAGGCAAAGCAGAGGCAACTGAAAGCTATATTAAACAAACTAACTCCTCAGAATTTTGATAGACTTTTTGAACAGGTAAAAGCAGTTAATATTGACAATGCAGTCACTCTCACTGGTGTCATCTCACAAATCTTCGAGAAGGCTCTGACGGAGCCTACCTTCTGTGAAATGTATGCAAACTTCTGTTCACATCTGGCTTCTGAGTTGCCTGATTTAAGTGAGGGCAGTGAAAAGATAACTTTTAAAAGGTTATTATTAAACAAATGCCAGGAGGAATTTGAGAGGGGTGAAAGAGAACAAGAAGAGGCAAATAAGGTTGATGAGGGTGAGGTCAAGCAATCAGATGAAGAAAGGGAGCAGAGAAGAACCAAGGCAAGAAGGCGCATGTTAGGAAACATCAGATTGATCGGAGAACTATATAAGAAGAAAATGTTGACAGAGAGGATAATGCATGAGTGTATCAAGAAATTACTTGGTCAAGTTCAGGATCCGGATGAGGAAGATGTTGAAGCTTTGTGCAAGCTGATGAGTACTATTGGGGACATGATTGACCATCCCAAAGCCAAGGAACATATGGATGTATATTTTGAAAGGTTGAAAATCTTATCAAACAACATGAATTTATCTTCTAGGTTGAGGTTTATGTTGAAGGATGTTATTGATTTGAGAAAGAATAGATGGCAACAGAGGAGGAAAATTGATGGTCCAAAGAAGATTGAGGAGGTACACAGAGATGCTGTGCAAGAGAGGCAGGCTCAAGCTGGAAGGCTGGGCCGTGGTATGGGAAACAATCAATCTGCAAGAAGGAGCCCCATGGATTTTAGTCCTAGAGGATCACCTACGCTGTCTCCCAATGCTCAGATGGGTGGACCGCGTGGGCTGTCTACTCAAGCACGTGGAATTGGTTCTCAGGATGCTCGTCTTGAAGAAAGGCAATCTTATGAGCCTAGGACCTTGTTGGTTAATTTGCCTCAGAGACCCTTGGGTAATGATTCTATAACATTGGTACCCCAAGGTGGTCTTGCTAGGGGAATGTCCATTAGAGGAGCAATTTCTAATTTATCAATACCTGATGTGCATTTTGTCCCTGGAGATTCTCACAGAATGCCTACTGATATTAATGGTTATAACAATCTATCTGAGCGCACACCGTATGACTCAAGGGAGGATATTGCATCAAGATATATTTCAGATAGATCTTCAAGTCTAGCTGGTTATGATCATTCAAGTGCTCCAGTGCATAATATAAACTATGGTAACAGAGACTTAAGGAATCATGATCGGAATCTAGACAGTCCTGTTGCAACTTCGCCTCACGCTCATTTGCATGGGCCGATAGTTTCCCAGAATGCTTCTTCAGAGAAGGTTTGGCCAGAGGAACGACTCCGGGACATGTCCTTGTCAGCAATCAGAGAATACTACAGGTACTGTTTCCTCTGTGGTATTTATATCTTCTCTCATGAAAGTTGAGACATACAAATGTTTATTACATTCTATCTAACCATTTTATTTCATTAAGGGTTTTATCTTTATTTTGATATAGCTTTATATTATATCATCTGTGAATGTGCTGGTGTCAATTATAAATCTTTCATGCTTTTATTGATCTTTTCTTTTAATTGCTAGTTTTTTGGACCACAAATTTTAATTAGCTGTTTGATTTAGTGGAAAAACAAATTTACCACCTTATTTCTTTATGGAAAGCAACCTTATAGTATAAATAGGTCTTTGGTTAGATTAAGTCCACTCCTTCACAGCTTTTAACAATATGATTAATATTTAATACCCAAACCACTCAAAACACCTCAAGTTCAGGTGTTTTGTTTTCGTAGTGTTGCACAGCGAGTTTATTTCCCCATTTATCTTGCGTGTAATTATCTAACTGAAATTTATTCAACTTTCAGTGCTAGAGATGAAAATGAAGTTGCTGAATGTGTTAAAGATTTAAACTCTCCAAGCTTTCATCCTTCCATGGTTTCTCTTTGGGTCACAGACTCATTTGAGAGGAAGGACGCTGAACGAAATCTTTTAGGCAAACTGCTTGTCAAACTTGTGAAATATCAGGATGGCCTCTTGAGTCAAACTCAGCTTATCGAAGGGTAAGATTTCTTTCACTATATAGTAATTAGTAGGGAGAATAATTTTGTTGTGATAACACTTGTAATGGTATTTTTCCATATTATGTTGGCCAGGTTTGAGACTGTTCTCAGTACATTGGAGGATGCAGTTAATGATGCCCCCAAGGCACCCGAGTTTCTTGGCCGTATTTTTGCAGAAATTATAACAGAGAGTTTAGTCAGTTTGAATGACATTGGGAAGTTAATACATGATGGTGGAGAGGAGCCAGGTAGTCTCTTAGAAGTTGGACTTGCAGCTGATATTCTTGGAAGCACCTTGGAAGTAATACAACATGAGAAAGGGGACGACGTTCTTAGTGAAATTCGCACAAGCTCTAACTTGCGGTTGGAGTCTTTCCGACCACCTAATTCTATTACATCAAAGAAGTTGGAGAAATTTATTTAGATCATAGTGATGCTCAATGTATGCATGCTTTTTACATACATATACAGGGGTAAATTATTTTGTCTAGTGCTTTTAAGGGTTACTCAGTGAGATGGTGGGTAGAATGTTTATATATTTTGAGATTTGTTTTAATATTATTTCTCCTACATCTTCATTGCAATTGTAAAAGGCTCAATTGAGGATCAAAAATAATTTAGGCTGAAGTTACAATATCCGATTGACTGTGAAAATGGTTTAAATTATAAATTGTATAAATCTGTTCCAATGATTTTGAGCAGACCTCTGGAGTGAAAAAAGGGGTATACCTTATCAGACCAAATCAAACTTGCTAAACTCATTGATTGTTACATTTTAAGCAATTGATTTGTGTATCAGTTTTTCAGTCATAGAATAGATGACATCCAAAGTTTCCCCTCATGCAATTAGCACTTTCAATAAGATATGGTCATTATGAACAACATGAAATATAGTCTAATTCAATTAGACTATTAAAGAAAATTTTACTCTATACCCCATATTTAACATTTACTTCCACAAATGTAAGTAAATGATCTTTTTGCCTTCGGTAAAAGTGAGTAATTTTTTTTTTAAGTTTTTCGATAAAGAAGTTACACTTAAAAAAAATTAAAAATTTGGTAATGTAGGGTAAAATTTTCACTATTGAATATCGATAGACCTCAAATTGATTAAGAAACACTTCTTAATGGACACAGTTTTCTTCTTTGATGGGCCCAAAAAACCTTGCAATTGGTTGGGCCCAAAAAAACCTTGCAATTGGTTGGGCCCAAATTCATGGCATCAAGATGTATCAATTTCAGAAAACCCTAACAGAACATTTTGTCCTATTCTAATTTTTCTTCTTTTAAATACGTGCCTCGTTCCACCCAAATTCTACATCCATTTCCTTCTTTTTCACCATGTCATTCTGCATCTATTTTCCTTCTTTTTCACCACGTCAGAACAATTTAAACATTTTTTTTCATTATCCTCCCTAAACATTTTTTTTATTATCCTCCCTAAACATTTTTTTTATTATCCTCCCAATTTCACTAGTTAATGGTTTTTTTTTTCATTATCATCCCAATTTCATCCGTAAATGGTTTTTCAATGAATTTACACATTCATCCTGAAAAAGAATCAAAAAAGATAAACACAGTTCGAATCTGTAATTCCACCTTAACGAATTTTTTCTGTCTTTATCATAGTAATTGTTTTGAATTTTTTCTTCAACTCCCAATGTAATAATACACCGGCTCCTGACTAAAAATGATGTCTTTATCATAGTAATTGTTTTGTTTTGAGAGCAATAATACACCGTTTCCTTCTGTTTTTTTTTTTCGGAAGAAGAGCAATTTAGAAATGTGTTAATAATTTTTTATAGAAATGGGTTGTTTTTTTTAGGAATGGGTTGTTTTTTTTAGGAATGGGTTGTTTTTTTTAATAATAATTTTGGTGTTTAATAGACATTTTGGTGTTTAATTTTGGTGTTTAATATAGAAGAAGAACGACAAGTCAAAGTCAAAATATAGAACTGGTGAAAAAAAGTTTTTATGGAACGTTCTATATAGAACAACTTCATAAACTTCATAAGGTGAAAAAGCTTTTGCCCATCCTTCATATATATATAATGTTTATATATTTTGAGATTTCTTTTGTCTTAATATTATTTCTCCTACATTTTCACATCAATTGTAAAATGCTCTTAAGCATTAATTAATTAAATATTATTAATAATTATTTTACAACAATTTATTCTTTGATGTTTTCTAGACTTTTGAAGATTTGAAACATGAATCGTCTTTTAATGTTATTTTAAGAACTAAATGAACAAATAGATCAGCTAATATCTATATCTGATAAACAAATTTATGATTTTGAGCCTTAATTGTCGCATCCCAAAGCTTTTGAATG
>JBBPBP010000004.1:63088317-63108351 GCA_037974735.1 Cicer chorassanicum
ATAGTTTTTATAGTAATATTCACATAGATAAATTAAAAAAAAATTATTGATCAAAATATTTATAGTACTGATACATTTTTTTTTATAGTACATTACAATTTGTTTTAAAATAATTTTGTATTTAACGGTTTAAAACTAAAATTTATAGTGAATATTTATTTTGTAAATAACCAAATATGAACATAATAATACAATAATACAGCTGTCATTCTAACTTTATTTGAGGTTTAATTATCATCACTCCTCAAAACTCAGCAAGTATATATACTATATACATACTGTATTGTCTCAAAATAATTAATCTTTTTAATTTTTTAAAATTGTATTTATATTTTTTCAATTGCGTCATCTAATTATTATTATATAAACTACTCTTAATTTAATATTTTACATTGTATTTATGATAATAGTAAATACATTAATACTTAATAATGATAAAAATTTAATGATATTATCGTGTAAAAAAAATTACATTTACAACTAAAACTGTTAAAACAGGTTATCCGACTCATTTATAACGACCCTAACCTGTTACAGGCTTTATTGAGTCGGCTAGAAAGATCCTTTAAAAATCATCTTAAAAATTACTATCCGACCCGAATCTTAAACGGGTTGTGTGCTTTCGGATTAGCTCATCAATTAACAATTTTTAAATTTTATATTTTGTAATATTATGTATTGTAATTTCTTTTTAAAAATTAATTAAATTTTTATATTTTTTTAACATTTTTTAAATACTACTAACATTTTTTGAAATATAATATAAAAGTTCTTAAGATTTTATCTACTTTATTTGAAGTTGTGTGAAAATTTTTACGGGTACAATAATAAAAGAAAAAAGAAAAAAGTAGAACAATTGGAAAAGACAAAAAAAATTGAACAAGAATTCTTTATGAAGTATGAATCAGAACAACTTTCTTCATATTTTTTTCTTTAATCCTTTCAATGCAAATAACAACAAAAAGTTGAACAATTCTTTGTGAAGCATAAATGACAACAACTTTCTTCATAATTTTGTTGCTATTATCATTTCAATACAAATAACAGAGGCGCTACAATTTGGCATTTCTTCTTCTAACATTTAATTTTAACCTAAATTTTGAGTACAATTAGGAACCAAAAATCAGATCAAAGTGAACCAAGATTTATTTGTTTGCTCATGTTTCCATCTTTATATTATCTAATGAATTAAAAAAATTAAGTTTAATTGCATTTTCAATAAATTAATCCCAAAATAACAAAACAATAGGTGCCTTTATTTGAGTTTAAATAAAAATTATTTTTATTTAAAATAATTTAAAGATTATTTTTTAGAAATTTAAAAAAATGATTTTTGTTTTAAATAATTTAAAGATTATTTTTTAGAGATTTAAAGATATGGTGATTATGAACAACATGAAATATAATTTAATTCGGTTAGACTATTGAATACTGATAGACCTCAAATTGATTTAAAAATTGTTTTTAGAGATCAAAATTTCGGTCACTAAATCGTGAAAATCAGTCTCTAAATTAATTAGCGACCGATTTAGAGACTAATTTAAATTAGGAGCTAAAACGTTAATTGCTAATGCATAGTGACTGAATTAGCAACTGAAATTTGAGCGACCAATTTAGAGACTGATTTAGTGATTAATTTTATCGAGTTATTTAAAATACTCACCAAATCGTTCTCTACTTTATTTAATTAAAAATAATAATAAATTGTAAAAATATACTTTTTTAGGCTTAAAAATATATGTAAAAAAACACACTAAATTCCAACAAAAAATTACATTTATACATTAAATTAAATATCAACTACATTGTTAATACAATTTGTTAATGCTTAACTAATGTTTCTTCCTCTTAACAAATCAAAATTACAAATAATTCTCTAATATACAACAAAGTCTGGAGTTCCTGGTAAATAGAATATCTTGTAGACTTGCATTTAAATTTTTTTAGAACATGAATCCAATTGCAAGGCTCTCATCCAAATACACTAGACTTTGCAGCAACATGTTTGAATGAAAAAGAAAAAAAAAACTACAACCAAATAATGAGATTAAATTCATTGGTATAATCTTTTGGAAAGCATCAATTCTTATAAGCTATAAATTAGGTTAATGAATAACAATTATTTTCCAAATTAATTCGTACTATGAAATCACGAGATAATATTTCATAGTATTTAAGCACCAGCAAACTTGGTACCATGGTTTTTCTTGCAAAAATTAAATAATGTTAATAGCCACAAGAAAAATTGAAGCTTTGGCAACCACAAATAGTTTGATAAAACATTTCTAACCTCATTTAAATCAACAAATAGCCACTGTTTCCATACTATTCATACTATATATAGATAAATCAACAAAAAAGTAACTTAAGCAAAAGAGATCAAATTGAATCAAATGGACATATTAGAGTGCAATTGGTACCAAACCTAATATTTTGACACCAAAATCCAAATTCTTTTTTATCTTCTATAGTGTGAGATTAAATAATTAGTTAATTTTTCAGAAGGTGTTTATAGTGAAATTTTATATTGACTCAAGCCAAATTTGATATATTTTAAATAAAATTTAACTTTTCATAAAGATGTTACACATGGATTTAATTAATCCTTGTAATAAAATAAAGTCATATGGACTTATTTTATATCATAGAATAAACGAAATAATATAAAGGAGGTACATAGTATATATATGTATATCATTAAATTATTAAAGCCACATCCTAGAATGATTAAGCTTAAATAACCCAAATTCTATGAAAAAAATACTTTAGTCTAAAATTGGTTCATATAAAGTTCGAAATTCTTAAACAAGAGGAAAAATAAAAGCCTCAAAATTTTGAAGATGGGGAAGAGTCACTTTGTGCTAATTCATGGAGCAAGTTATGGTGCATGGTGTTGGTATAAAGTGTCAACTATGCTTAAATCAATTGGTCATAATGTTACAACTATTGACATGGCTGCTTGTGGTTTGAATACAAAGCAAGTGCAAGATATTTGTTCAATATTAGACTACAATGAACCTTTGATGACATTCATGGAGTCACTTCCTTCACATGAAAAGGTGATTCTTGTTGGTCATAGTTTTGGTGGAATCTCCATATCCATGGCTATGGAAAAGTTCCCTAACAAAATCTCTATTGCTGTTTTTGTTGCTGCTTTTGTTATAAGTGAAAACCTCACTTACCCAACTATTATTCAAGAGGTACTTTTTTTCTTCTTTGTTTACCTATTTTAATTTCTCATATTTTTAGTTGATTGAAAATTAAACATGCATTGATTTAATAGTCCCTTGGAATGGATTTGGTTGGATGTTGTCAAAATGCTTTCCAATCATTAAAGTTAAAATATTTCTGATGTTAAAATCCGTTGTATTTCGAGTTTTATTTGATTTATTTTTGTGAAATTGAAATATAAGTCATCTCATTTTTTATTTAACATATTTTTTGTTATATTTGAATAGTTTTATTTTTTAAACTTTTAAAGTGGTTTATATTGCAAGGTTTGATTACATGACTTAAACCAAACCACTCATATATCTAATTTGAGTCGATGAAATTTAATTGGATCTATAAATGAATTTAGTCAAAATCGTTGCAATTTGATCTAAATGTATTTGTCTACCCTAATTTCAAAGTTTCTAATATGAAATTTTAAACATTTATTTGTTAAGGTGGTGAATTTTAGTTTTTTCTTTGTATTGTGAATTATTTCAAACAACTAAAATAACATTTTTCTTTTTCAGTTTCTGAAGTTTATTATACGGAGTACTTTGGCGTCATGTTTTTATAATGAGTTTCATCATCTATCATTTTCGTTGTCATATGAATGCATAAAAATATGCATTCAAATGCTATTGTAAATTTGATGAAAAGAAAGCATATACATACATATATATATATATATATATATATATATATATATATATATATATAAATTAAAATCTTAATAATTTGAGGAATTTTTGTTCTATCTGCAGCATATTAGAAAAAGGGATGAAAACAAGGATTCAATGGACATTCAACATTTCTTCTTTAACGGGCCCAACAACCCTCCAACAGCCTTATTATTTGGGCCCAAATTTATGGAATCCAAAATGTATCAATTATCACCACCTGAGGTAAAAATATTTAAGGAGCTTTTTCGAACACAAATATGAGTTTTTAGAAATAAAAGAGTATAAAAGTAGCTCTAAAAATTCAATTGGATTTTTTATAATCATCTTAAAATGAGTGAACACATTTTTAAGTAATAAATAATTTGAATGTATTATAGGTGAGTGATACCCAAACAATAAAATGAGTGATTTACAAACAAATACGATGTTATATTTTTTCTTCAAATAATTTAATATACTCACACACGTATGTGTGAAAAAATGGAGATTTCCATGTTTAAATTCAAAACCATGTATATTAATGTTCTTACAATTAGCAACTAAGATGTACTTATAAGACAAAATGTTACGTATTTTTTATATATAAAAAGTAATGAATTCAAATTTTAATGACATTTCTCATCAATTTAAAAAAAAAAAATTGGAGAATGAATAAATTTTTATTAATTAAAATGATCTTAATAATTATTTTACAAATGTTTTCAATTTGAACTCGGTATTTGATATTACAAAGTAAAACTTTTACCATTAAATTAACACTTCAAGTAATTTGATTTCACATATTAAATAACACTCTATTTTTTTATAAAAAACATAACACTCTATTTTGTATGAATAAATAGTAATTACAAGTGATTTAGAAACTAATAGTTAAAATGAACCGTAGGATCTGACGCTGGCGTTAACATTGGCAAGACCATTTCCTCTCTTCAACCATGATGAAACTTTTTTAAAAGAAACAACAATTAGTATTGAAAATAATGGAAGGGTACCTAAAGTATTCATAGTTAGCAAAGGAGATAATTTGTTGACAAGTGATTTACAAATGTGGATGGTTGAGAGAAGTGGTCCATTTGTTGAGGTTAAGGTGATAAAGGATTCAGATCATATGGTCATGTTCTCCAAACCAAATGAACTTAGCTCTCTCCTACTAGAGATTGCCAACAAATATTAATATTTTTATTATTGTTAAATGATTATGATACATTTTGAGTTTATATTTAATTAAATTTGATAATTTCGGATTTGTTTTTGCTTTTTATGTAGTATTAATTCTATCAAGTCTAAATTAAAAGAGACAAAGTAAAACTATATTTGAACTTCGATTGTAATCCTAAAATAGGATTTTTATGTTAAAAAAAAAAAAACTTTTAAATTTTCTAGTATTTACTTGTACATATGGCTATGAACTCGGACATATGAATGGAATACCTTGATAGATATTTTATATTTTTTAGTTAATGAATATATAAAATAAGTGTTTAATAATTAAAAATAAGACAAAACTTAGATATATTTTATTAGTTGCTTTTGGTTTTATTCTTCACTTAAAATACATTTTTTGTTATTATAATAAAATTTGAGATAATTATAAATAAAAAAAATCAGAAGTAATTATTAATATTTTAAGTAAATAACAACACTAAATACATATAGAAAAATATACCTAATTTTTTCTTTTAAAATATACACACATGTTCAACGATATTTTTATTTTATTACGGTATAAATACATTAAAACTAATATTGTAATGTAACCATATAGTTTTTAAACTGATTTGGTTGGTGGTCTTAGAAGGTAGACAGCCTTATTTAGCTATGATGTTGGTTTGAAATATTTTTTTTATAATTTCGAGTACTCCTTTTACTTACTTCAATAATACTTTGCTTATTATAAAAAAATGATATGATGTATATTTTTTGGTAGCGTATATATCTGACCTTTGAATAAATAAAATATAACATGTTTTGGCATGTCGCCACACACATGTTATTGTTAATTTGAAAATCTCTATCTATAAATTGTCTCACATTTTTCTTTGTTTTTGCGGAAAAAAAAATTGTATCACATTTTATTATGATATAATATACGTGGAAATTATCAAAATTTCATATTCACTTGATGTATGTAGTCAAAGTCCTCTCTATTTTGCTAAGTTTTTAAGCACCATCCCTTTCTCTAAATATATTTTTCTTATAAAAAAAATCATCTCCGTTTAAATTAACTTTTAGAATAAAATAAAATTTACATTTCAATAAAATATCGAGTCTATTTTAAATTTGTTATTAATTCATTCTTTGATGTGTGTTAGATCAAAATTTTAATATTTTTTTATACAATAAGATAAAGTAAAGAAACAGTAAGACATGACTATAGAAGAACAAACTCTTCTTGAGTCTTTTTGAAGAAGTAAACTAATGCATTAGCACTTGAATTGGTTGATTACTAAATTAATAAACTCTCAAAATGGGTAATTTTTTAAATAGCATTGACTTTTAATCAAGGATATGTTGCACACTTGCAATAAATTAATCCCTAGTTGCTTTCACTAAATTGATTCTTTTAATATAAAGGAGAAATGAGTGACATTTAAAATATAAAATAAACCAAGAACAATATAATTAATTAGCTTAGAACATGTGCATATAAGTAGGAATAGCTATTAAAAAGGAAAATATATGAAAAAATCATGATCAAAAGGGAGAAGCACTTCGTGCATATTTTTTTCTTATGTATTCTAATTTCTCCTTTAATTTGTGTTAATAGTGTGCACTTTGTGCTAATTCATGGTGGTAGCCATGGTGCATGGTGTTGGTATAAAGTGGCAACTATACTTAAATCAATTGGTCATAATGTTACAAATATTGAATTGGGTGCTTCAGGTATCAATCCACAACAAGTTCAAGAGATTCATTCAATTTCAAAATATTATGAACCTTTGATGACATTTATGGAATCTCTTCCTCCAAAAGAAAAAGTGATTCTTGTGGGTCATAGTCTTGGTGGGGTATCCACTTCTGTTGCTATGGAAAATTTTCCAAATAAAATCTCAGTTGCAATTTTTGTTACTGCATATGTGCTTAGTCAAAACCTCACATATCCAAATCTTCTTCAAGAGGTAATTTGTTAACTTCACTATTTGAGAAATGCAAGTAAGATAAATTTCATATTTTTTATATAATTTTTTGTCACTGATTTAGGTTTTTACTAATGTTTTCTCTATATCACAAAAGCTCACACTTTATATTTATTTTTTAACTGAAATCTTCATAGAATTAGCCCCTAAATAGATCATTATTAAGAATTCCTTAGATTGTTTTATAAATTATTAAGTTTAATTATCGACTTGTTAAATTCATCATTGTTTTTGAGTTGTTGTTTACAATTCTCACATTTATAGCTAAAAAGTACATTTATAGCTAAAAAGTATTCGAGGATATAATAAAGAGGTTGAGTGTTCAATACTTGCAACAAATTTCATTATAATTAACTCACACAACTGTTCCGAGTTCGAACCCGAGACAAGACGTTCAACCTAACAATATCAACATTTGTCAAGTTGAACTAGGACTTACGGACCAAATACTAACAATATTAATCACACTAATTACTAACATTGACCGATGTTGTTGTTGTCATGTATCAGTGTGAGTGCCATAAATACCGACGCACGTAGTTCCATTTCTACTCATCTAAAATAAGTCATTATGTGTCCTTAATAGGTTAGACATTCTATCCTAAATTCGAATAAAAAACCTCGCATTTATGTGAGTTAATTATAGTAATATTTATCATCTCATATAAGACAAAAAGAAAGTCATTGATTAATAAATGCAAACTAACTGTTGTATTAAATTAAATTAAAGTATGATTTAAAATGCTAAGGAAAGTGGTGTTAATATATTTTCACTTTTACAAAAAAAATTAAAGTATGGTTTGAAGAATTATTAGTTACTATCTTGCAGGTGGCTAGAAGAAACACTTCCTTAATGGACACAAAGTTTTTTTTCTTTGATGGGCCAAAAAAACCTGCAACTGCTAGACTGTTTGGGCCCAAATTCATGGCATCCAAGATGTATCAATTATCACCATCTGAGGTCTATATAAACTTTTTTTTTTCTAATATATATAAAAACCATTTCAGATGAATTTAATTTAGACCTTGATTCAATTAACTTTTAAGATTTTTTGGGCAACATTTTTTTTAATGGTTAATACTAAAAAATGATTTTTTTTGTAAAATAGTCAATAACAATTTTTTTCTTTTTTTCAAAAAAATAAATAAAATGATTTTTCATATTAATAAAACTAACTCCAAATTGTAATGTGTAGGATTTGACTCTTGCATTGTACTTGGTGAGACCCGTACCAATTTATAAAGATGTTAAATTATTGTTGAAGGAAACAACAGTTACCAACCACAAAAATGGAAGAGTACCTAAAATTTTTATTATAAGTAAAAGAGACAATTTGATAAGAGAGGATTTACAAATGTGGATGATTGAGAGAAGTGCTCCATTTGCTAAGGTGAAAGTGATAAAGAATTCTGATCACATGGTCATGTTCTCTCAACCAAAGAAGCTTAGCTCTTTTCTTCTAAAGATTGCACAAAAATACTAGTCCTTAACTAAATTTAACCATAATAATTATATAATATGATATTTGTGCCAAAAACAAATGAATATGTATTTAATTATGATCTATCATTGCAAATTCGATTTAATAAGAATAATGGAAGTGTCCCTGTTGTTTTAACTTTATTCATTCTTCTATTTCAATATAGAAGTGTTGTTCCCTCTATTTGATATGTATTTTTTTCTTACAAGCTATTTGATATGTTGTTGTTAAACAACAACAACAACAACAATAATAATAATAATAATAATAATAATAATAATAATAATAATAATAATAATAATAATAATAATAATAATAAAGTTTAATTGTATTTTTTATCCTTTATTTCTTTTCATTCGCGAAATTGGTTATTCTATTTTAAAAATCAATAGTTTTGGCTCATTCATTGAATTTTTTAACCAAAAAATGATGATGTGATATATTTTAGACGACGTGACAAATGATATAATGATGTTGAATAATTAATTTCCAATAAATTGCAAGAAAACTCTCTAAAATTTTTATTTTCAACTTCTAAAATTATGTGGTTTTGTAATTTAATTAATAACATATAAATAATTAATGCATTTAGATGGTTCTAAATCATGACATCATATGTTATATCATTTAAAATATGTCAAATCACCATTTTTTTTAGTTAAAAGATTCGAGAAACTAACCAAAATTCTTGGATTATAAAATAAAGTGACCAATTTTTACAAATTGATTAAAATAGGGAAATAAAACTATAATTAAACTAAAAAAAATGTGTATATGTTTGTTTCTCTAAACTTTCACACTTAAATGATCATTTAAAAAAGCATGAGTAGTTATAAAGAGAATAAGAGAGTTCTTTGTTAACATGATAATTATTATAAAATAAAAACTTTCAAGTCTCGTTAAATATTTATAAATGGAATTACATTTATCTCATCGTAATGAGCGTGAATTGCAACATAACACATTTTTTATTTTATTTTTTCAGCGGCACATACCATAGGTGTGTGCTATTAGGTTTGAATATATTTTGAGGCAATTAGTCATTTTATCTAAATATTAGAAATATTAAAATAGCATGTAATTCACTTTGGTTTAAATCGATTTTTAAAAAGTTTGATTCAGCTTAATCCAATTATATATCAATTGGATTCAATTGATTCTTTTGATTTTAACCAATACGTAATTACATATGTATGTAATACCAAATAACATATTACAACTTGAACAACATCGACACATATAATGTATAATATATTAAATATAAACATAAAAAAATAACAAGTATCAATTATGTTTGAAACATTTGAATTAGTAAAAGAAAATAGATTACATTAAACTATTAAGTGTTACAAAAAACCAAATACTAATAAATAGTAAATTAATACAACATTTCATATTAATAAATAACATATAAATTTAAATAAGAGTTTGGATTCAAAAAAAAGTTAAAAAACATTCGGTAAAATTAAGCTTTGTGTGATTTTTTATTATCTAAATGAGTTTGCATTTTTTTAATATTTTAATCAGTTTGAATGAGTTCACCTATCAATATAAATTAAATATAAAATTAATTCCTTTTTGAACAGGTGGTTAGTCACTTGAATTTTTAAATAAAAGTTTAGGCATCATTGCACAATTTTTAAACAAATATTGACTTCAAAAGGTTATTAGGTGTGTACATACTATATAATATTTTACTTGCCATTCATTTAATATTTGGTGACTCATAAAGTTAGTTTAGAAATGATTTATGGGGAAAATAATTAGCTCAGAAATGCTAAACACGTTTAGAAGAACAAAACTCAAGTTTTTATTTTAAAGACAATAACTAAGGATAGACAACATTGAATTTTAAAGATGTTCAAACACTTTGTATTGATTCATGGAGGCATCCATGGTGCATGGTGTTGGTATAAGGTTGCAACTGAGCTTAAATCATGTGGTCATAAAGTCACAACTCTAGACATGGCTGCTTCTGGCATCAATACAAAGCAAATACAAGAGATTCATTCAATTTCTCAATACCATCAACCTTTGATGACATTCATGGAATCAATTCCTCATGATGAAAAAGTGATTCTTGTTGGTCATAGTCTTGGAGGGTTGTCTGTGTCTATTGCTATGGAAAATTACTATCATAAAATCTATGTTGCAGTTTTCATCACTGCAACTGTTGTCACTCAAAATCTCACTTACTCTGCTTTTCTTGAAGAGGTATTTGCATATCAATTTCACTATTTTGGATTGTTTTTACAAAAAATTGTCTAACTTTTAGTTTCTTAAAATTTTTTAATTTCATTTTTTGTCACCGACTTTAAATCAACGTATCTTACAAAAAGAAAAATTTGTTTAATAAATGATAAATTAAATATTAATTTTTAAGTTTTTGACTCTTACAAATTTAAATTTAATTTATCACGTGGTAACAAAAAATCTAAAATCTTGCTAGAAAATTTCTTATAATACCATAAACATTACAAAAATTTGAAAAATACCCAAGAGAGTTGATTTTAAATTGGGAACTAAAAATAAAAATGAAAAAAAAATTAAGATGACAAAAAATAGATAAAATTTTTATAAGAACTAAAAATAAAATTGTGAAATTTTATAAAGGAAAAAAATTCTTATTATGTAACCCTATTTTTTATGAGTGTGAACCGAATTCAGTGTTCAAAATTTACAATATTCACAGACACTAAACATCAATGAACTTTGTGTACTATGATACTATTCACAATATACACATTACAACAATGAAAATACACATTGGAGAATTTGTTCAGATTCCCAAGTTGGACTTTCATTTTTAAGTGTTACAAATAAAGGTTTTGATTCTCATAATTACACGTATAATGAAGTCATGTAATTTGATTAGTTAAATCAAATACTAAACAATCCATGTTTCTATTTTAGCAAATTAAATCCAAAATATATATTCTTAACGTGTTCAATCTAATCTTAATACGAAACTCTATATCAAACATATCTAAGTGATTGTCCCTATGCAGAAAATTTACAAATCCAAAAATATATCAATCTTAAAATTATGATATTTAAGATTTAGAATTTTAAATATAAAGTCAAACATACGAGAAAACATTATTAAATTTAAATTTTTCCACTAATTAAAAGTTTAATCAGATAATGAATTTAAATTTTAATAAAATATATTGTTCTAAATTATAAATGCATCGATACACTACTAAATTATACCATTGTGAACTTAGACCATTTGAGGAATATAATTTTTGTGTGGATTGTATAGCGAAGGAAAAGAGTGGGGTCTGCTTTAGATACACAATCTTTCATCTTTGATGGACCAAACAAAGTTCCAATCCTCTCATCAGATGGACTTGAATTGATAGCATCTAGAATGTACCAATTATCATCATCTCAGGTAAAAAGTTGCAAAACTTCTTTTCTCACTTTAAATCTTCTAAAAAATTCTCAAAGAAAAATTAAATTAATTTATTTAAATGTGTATTTTACACGTTCGAACTGGTCAATTCAAACGTATATTTTTGTGTATTTGAGAACATTGATAGGTGAGAGAAGAAACATCCAAAAAAATTTGGGAGGGTCAGTCCTAAGCCCAACTATATAGCGTCTCTACTGGTGAAGGAACCAATTTTATGTTTTTAATAATATAACAAAATCTTTTAGAGACAATACAATATGAAGACAGAGGTTGATATTAGATTTAAGTTGTATTAAGATATTATTTACAATTTAAATAAATTAGTGAGTTTTTTTTGTTTCATTTGATAAAAATATAATATTTTGAAATGATTTTTAATTTAAAATTACACTTTTTTTATTTATTAAAAGTCCAATTTTTAAGATTAGAATGCAACCTCTAAACTATTTAAATTCTTATATATAATATAGGAATTTATATATAATATAGGAATGTTTATTTTTTCATTCATGTATAAAATAAATTGATTTATTTATTATTGAAGTAAAATCCAATTTCTATACACAGGATTTGACACTTGGTTTATCTTTGGTAAGACCTTTACCTCCATTTCTGAAGGATGTTGATTTATTGTTGAAACAAACAATAGTTACAAATGACAACAATGGAAAAGTGCCTAAAGTCTTCATCATAGCTGAAAATGACAATTTGCAAACAAAGGATTTTCAAGAGTGGATAATTGAGAGAACTGGCCCATATGTTAATGTCATAGTAATTGAGAATTCAGATCACATGGTCATGCTCTCCAATCCTAAAAAAGTTATCTTTGAACTTCTAAACATTGCTTGTAAATATTAATGCCATGGTTACCATGCATCATAATAATATGTGTTCATGTATCATCTACTACATACAAATATAAAATTGGAATGATGTATGTTTTAAATTCATAATATATTTATGTAACGTTTTGTGTATTTATACAAAACTAAATTAGTGGAGACGAAGTTTTTAAGCTCTAACTCAACTAGTAAATGTTGATATTGTTAAGTTCGATGTCTTGTTCCGGATTCGAACTCGGGACTTCACAATTGTGTAAGTTAATTATGATGGAATTTAAAAATTAGTGGAGGCGAATCAAATCAAACATAAAGTTTTGTGTATCTACACACATTTTTAAATTATTTTATGCAATAATCTTCATCATATAGAATGACTCAATCACAATGTCAAGAACTATTTCTTGATTCAAGATCACTATCTGCATATCCATCGAATAAAATTGAGGTTGAACCATCAAAATATTTTGGTACCTCATATTCACTTAAAGCATTGAGTATATGAGTAATCTCTCTAACATTGTTTCATTTAATATATCTCTAATTAATATAAGACTAATCACTCACACTTAAAAATAATAATAATAATAATAAAAATAAAAAATAAAAAAATAAAAACCAAAACAATGGTAAAGAATCCTTTTTGTTACAGTAATTGTTGCTTAAATTTTTGTCATATGAAGAAGAACTCCATGAGCAGGTTCTATAAGCATATGGAAAGAAGGTGAATGACAATAATTTGATGATAAAGAGAATCGAAACTTCAACAAAATGAGAGACAAAATCACTTTCAATTCTAACATAGCTAAATGTTGTCCTACACATACACGTGGCCCTATTCCAAATGGCATGTAAGCTTGTGGAACCTTGCATGCTCTATTCACTCCATTTGCAAATCTTTGTGGATTGAACTTATGTGCATCATGCCCCCAAAGCTTTGAGTCTTGATGCAATATTGGCATTGGAATTTGAATGTTCATTCCTTTTGGAACTAAGATATCTTTAAAATTAATATCTTGTAAAGCTGTTCTAACAATCAATGATGATGGTGGATAAAGTCTCAAAGTCTCTTGAATCACCATGGTTAACTGCAAGTATAGAACATTTGTATATATAATATTTATTCTTCAATAAGAATGCTTAGGAAGCTTTGAAAAAAAAGTGCTACAATAACATTGATAATTAATTGTGATATAAACAAAAAGTGTTATGAATAAAGAAAAGGTTTGAGTTCGAATTCAAAATTATCCACTTACGCACATTTTAAGGTATGTGAGTCTAGCTATTAGGCTATTTAACCAAACAAAGGTTGCAGAGACATTTGATATGTTAGAGTATGAGTTCGAACCAACTGCTTCTCTATGTTTAGTGTAACTTTTACCGTAAGATTCTTTAAAATAAATCTCTAGAGAATAATTCCTAAATTGCATGATTAATTTGTCTATATTCTTCTTATTTTTCAACTCCGATCCATTTTATATAGTAAATCTTGAATGTGAACTTTTTATATTGAACCATTTAAAAAATCGGGTCGAAGCGACCAATTAAACCCAAAACTAGCTAGCTAGCTAGGTCACCTGATTGGTTTGATTTTAATTATACTACATTTTAATTGAATCAGATTAAATTGGTCGAACAACAATTCAACGGTGATTGGTTCGACCCAATTTTAGTTTTTGTTTTTAATTTTTTTATCTAGATAAGTTTTTATGTTTGAATTTGTCATCTAGTTCAAGTATGGTCGAACTAATTGAATCATGACTTGGAAGTATCATCAATTTGATTTTCATATTTTTTAAACATTAATTAAACATCAAAAGATATGTCTTTAGTAAATATATTAAATAAAACATACCGTTTTCATGCTTTTAAGTATAGTTGCATCCATATTACCATTTCCACAAACTTGAATCACCTCAACACGAACACGATCTTGCCAATCTTGATTTGTAGCCAACAACATTAAGCACCATGTTGTTGTAATTGCAGTTGTCTCATGTCCAGCAAAGAATATATTTTTGCAATTATCTATCATGAATCTTTCTCGTGAGATAGAATTTGGTAAGAAATTACTATCACCACTCTCACATTTATTTGCACTATCAAGTATCATTTGTAAGAGATCATGCTCATCATGAGCATCACTTTGGCGTTGTTTTATGAGCTTTGATATCTTTGAATTTATCTCTTTCTCTAATCTCCACATTTGTCAATTGCTTTTGTTTGGCAAAAATCTAAAACAAATTATTATACCATTAGTATCGATCACTAACAATAATAAGATCATAATATTCTTGAAGAAAAAAATTATATTGTCAATCAATTATAATCGTCGTATTTTACAACGGAAGGTGATTCAAATTATGTCCCTTAAAATTACAAGACGAAACTTGTAATTACCACTAAGCTGACAATTCATAATTGTCGTAATTCTAAAAATATTTAACTTTAATTATAACTACCTTAAATGTGACATATTAGTAATTCAAATATGGGAGCATATATATGTTATATCTCTCATGATTGATGAGAAAAATTAAAAGTAATATAGTTATCATGCTTGATGCATACCTAAAACCAGGAATTCCAGCATATATCTTGGAAATGAGTTTTTGAAGTTCTCTAAGCTTTGTGAATATTTCTCTTCCTTCAACATAATTGCTACCAAAACATGCTCTTGCAATTATGTCAGCTGATAAACTTCTTAGATCTTCATCAATTTTAATCTCTGAAATTACTCCATCTTTTTCCAATTTAGTCTCCCATGATCTTAGCATTATATTTGTGGAGTCAACTATCATATTGACCTTTGCCTTCAACATGATTTTTTAAATAAATAAAAAAATTATTAGATTGCTATTCAAAATCAGCATTTACAACCGGTTGTGAGTAAAAACAATATAACACTATTGCAAGAACAATATATCATTGTAAATTAATTTTCAAGGTCAAAATACTCTTGTCATTTTTTTAAATGGAAAAAAGATAAATTATTATTAATTAAAATTAAAATAACATTAATAGTCATTTTACAATTGTGTTCAAATGGTTTTGAACTCAACACTTATTGAAACATAAAACAAACTCTAAAACAATGTCTTGACAAAAATAAAATAAAGGCTTTTTTAATACTAACAATAATATTTTATTGTAATTTTATTTAAATTCTACTTTTATTTTTTTATTTTTTAAGATGCAAAGTATTTTAATTAAATATGTCAATGGTTATATTTTTTTATAATGGTGAGGTATTTTACTCGTCATACTACTTAATTTTTTCTTTTTTTTTTAGACCTAAATAATTAATATACATGAAAAATTAATTTTTTGAAGGCCTAAAGCCTTCTACCGGCCATTGATTTAATCTACGTCGTTTAAAATTATAAAGTTAAACTCTTTTTACTGTGCTGAGTTGACACTTTGTGGACAAAATATTTAATTTCTCTTGTTCATTAATTGTTTATGCAATATTTAATTTCTCTTCAACATAAGATATTATGGCGTGTAAAAAAAATTATGGTGAATAAACTTACCTTCATTTTATCTAGGTACAATTCAGGGGCAATTATCTTTCTTTGATGAGCCCAAAATATCCCACTTGATGATAAAATGCCTTGTCCAATGAGTGGTCCATTATCTTTGGACAAAAAAGATGGCTTCCATAGACTCAAAGAGGTGTTAAGGACAATTTCCTTCACCATCTCTACATCTGTCACCATTAACCATTGTATACTCCCAGAAGAAAACAAGTATATGGGACCTACATGTATTTATCTAATTAAAATTAGAGTTTTGAATTTAAAACTAATACTATTAATTAAAATCATACTATTAACCTACTATTAATATGTGTTCTGTTTTCTTTTGATCTATTTCCATAAACAATGTTAAAGTTGGTACAAATTTGTTTAATTCACATGAGAATTATAAATAAAGATGAGTTCATCATGAAAAAAATATATGAAAGAGGCAGAACACCAGCAAACCAAAATTTTGTTTGCTTAAACTTTTAAAAATAATAACTTTTAAGATTGTTTAGAAAAAAGTGAATTTTTTAGATTTTGTATATAGCAATATAGTTTGAGTTAATTTTCATTCAATTTAATTATAAAGATTATTTATGTTAAAAGGTAATGAAATTAATTTTTTGTTTGGTTATAAACTTATGATAATAAAGGTCATTTTAATTTTAAAAATTAAAAATGTATCAATTTATGATGACCAATTTTGCAAATAATTTATCAATATAAGAATTACAAATAGAAACTCATAATAACATGGGAAGATCTTAAAAAGAAAGTTATTATTATAGTCATTGATTCTTTTCTAAAAAAAAACCATTAAGAATAATATATATATATATATATATATATATGTGTGTGTGTGTGTGTGGAGGATTTAAGAAGTGAAATGATAAGGAGATAGATGGGTAAATCCCAATATTCCACTAACATTAATATTAACATTCAATATTTAAAATAAAATAAAAAACTATGAGAGAGGATAAAGTAATTGACCGTATTGATTTTTCCACTTGTGAATGTGAGGAAACACATTGAAATGCCATTTATGAGAAATTGTTGTAGGAACATGATATTTGTTTTTGTCATGTGTTTGTGTGGATTGAGTTTGGAGTAAAAGGGTCTTCATTTCAGGAATGTTGCCAAAGTAGAAGTGAGGAGAAGGACCATTAATGCCCTGCCTTTGAAGCTTTGCTCTAAGTGATTTAGGCCTCAACATCAAGATATTCAAAATATGGACCAAAATCACCAAAATTGCTCCTAACAAAACACTTTCCACTATGTTCATCTTTGTTTCTTCAATGAAATATTGTTGACCCAAAAACAAAAACAAAAAAATTGGCCTCACTTTGTTTTAGCTCCAAGAATAATGATTAGAAAGTTTAATGCATTTTTAGACTTTTAGGTAAGCATTCCTTTCAAAAAAAGACTTTTAGGTAAGCATTAAATAGTGTTTTAGGACAATGACTAATGTATTTTTGGTATTCTTTCTTTCCTTGATAGTGCCATCCCAAATAAAATATCCTTTCATGTTTTCAATACATTGACTTCTAATCAATTTTCAGGATTAAATGAGATTGAATTAATCTTATTGTTTTTTATGAAAATATAGAAGGCCGAATAAAAAATAAATTTTAATATAAGTAGCTAACATTTATTTAATTCAAAGTAAATATAACACCACATCATCCAGTAACTTAAGCATTAAACATAAGAATACACTCATGATGAAATATTCTCTTCCTAAATAGAGATAATGTGATTACATTATCTTGTCTTTAGCCAGCTATTAACCTTGATGATGTTGTTGAGCCAAAAAAATTTGTTCTTGATTTCAAACAAAAGAGCATGATCACAATCATGACCATGACGGAGCTAGCAATACAAAATTGACAATAAAAAGTGGTTAACTACACTAAGTTTAGATAGTAATTCATTGGAATGAATTGATATTTAATATAGTGACTAGATTATCGAATCGTGATACGAATCACATGTATAGTAAGTCATTGATAACCATATACAGTGTCTTAATTAATTCCAACAAATCAATAAAATAACATTAGTTTATCTCTAAAACATTCCACAATTTCTAAGAAAATTGAACGCAATATACAAATACAAATAGATAAAACCGTCGATGCCAACGTGAGGTATTGAGTAGAAAATATTAAGTACTAACTTTTTATGTATCCTATTATTTATGAAATAAAATAAAAGAGAAAAACTTAGAATAGAAAAGACGGGAGTTTCACATAAACCTATTTTCTCTTCGTGTTTTTCTATTATCTCGTTGATTAAGTGTAATGTTTGGTTTTTCCATCTCATTATGATGTTTATTTTATTCAGATTGATTGATTAATTTTGATTCAATTTAGAGAGATTCAATCAATGACTTTAACATTTTGAACGTTGTAAATTTGGAGGTATAAGTATTCTGATCACATTAGATTTATAATTTTGTAGATATTTTGCCGTTTTATGATATTAACGTAGATGTTGTGAGCTTGTTTGAAGATTCATTCTTTTCAGTTTTTAGCGAATTTGTATTTAATTTGTTCTTGATCAATCTATTATTTTAATTTGAATTAATGGATATTATTTTTAGTCAAAAACAAGACCAGAGAAGATAGAAACTTTTGTATTGTTATCTTCACACGTGTGTCTTTTATAAAATAATAAAGTGAGTCATATTTATATAAGATAAATAGATAAGTAAATAATCAGATTGAGGGCTACTCGTAATTAATACATCTACTAATTATTGAGACTTATAAGAATGTAGAAGATCGACTTAATTATATTCATAATATATCCCTTTAATTTAAATCAAATTTTGAGTTTGTTGAAATGTATTTTTATTTTATTTTGGTGGGTAGAAGAAGTGGTAGTGTATCTAACCTAATAAAATTGACATTTTTCAATTGAGTTAAGCGTTACAGATATAAACGTATTTTTATTTTAATGAAGTTGAATTTGAGTGTATCAAAATTAAGCCAAAATCAAATTTAACTCACACAACTATAACTAACTTATACAAATACGAGGTCTTTAATTCGAATTTAGAACAAAACGTACAACTTAATAATATTTACATTTATCAGTTGAGTTGAGCTTAACAATTTTTTTTATGTATATTAGAACGAATGATAAGTTAGGTAATTTAAATGGTATAATTTGAGAAGTAAGAGGTAAATTTTTATCTTGTTGGTCATTCACCTTTCGGCCCATTTCAGTTTGGGGTGTGTTCAGTCACTAACTCATTCGGATATATGCACATCAAAATTATATTTTTTAAAGATTCTTTGTAAAACAATTATTTATGGAACAAATTAAATATATTGATTTTTAATGTATTGAATACACGATAAATATTATTATTTTGAATTTATTAATAATATTTTTAGGGTACTCATGGTATTTGCCAATAAATAAATATCTTGCATTTATTTCAAAAAAAATAAAACAAATATCCTTCATTAAGCTTAGAGGTGAAGTAACAAATTTTTTGACAATATTATAATAAAAGTTGGGATTTTAATGATAAACACAAGTAGAATATTAATGAAACTCGGTTTTTAAAGTATTTATAAAATGGATTATATACTTTCACCAATGTCTCACCTATGTGTTTATCTCTATTATAAATGGAGCTCTTAATTTCTTTTGAAAAAATGAAAAAAAGTCTTGATCCATATATAAGTTATTTTAAGAAAAAAAAAATTGTTTTATATCGTTTTATATA
>JBBPBP010000004.1:63108507-63118551 GCA_037974735.1 Cicer chorassanicum
TTATATAAAATTAATTTTTCTATTCTTAAATTATTTTCTTCTTCCTAAATTATTTAATTTATCTTTCATATTTTTTTTTTAAAGAATATTAGTTATTGATTAAGTTACTTAATTCTCATTTTATATTTTCTCTTATTATTCACTTCACTATATAATCGTTAATTTGTCATTAAGATAGTTGAATTTGTTATTCATTTTTAGACTTATTTCTATTGTTATCCAAATAGATATTTTGAATCTAAATAACACATTGCTATTTTATCAAGAGATATTATTCAATGTACATCATTATAAAATGGTATAAGTTGAAATAATCCTTTTTCTTCACAATTCCTTCTTTTTCACAACATAACATTTTTTCTTCTTCACACCATAACTAACTGCATTTCCTTTCTTCTTGTTCGTCAATGGTGGACATTATTGATCCTCCGCCCCCACTCCCACCACCACCTACTCTTCATCCAAATTGTGATCTCACCAGCCCCTATTATATACATCCAAACGAAAATCCCTTTCTTGTTTTCATCACTACAATCTTAGACGGTTCAAATTTTCAACTTGACATCAATAACATTTTTTTACATGGTGACTTTAAGGAAGATGTATAAATGCAACTTCCTCCTGGTTTCCAATCTTTCAAGCCAAACTTAGTTTGTAAACTTCTAAATCTATTTATGGTCTCAAGCAACCAAGTATTAATTGGAATAAAAAATTATCTACTGCTCTTGTTTCTTTGGGACATGTTCAATCCATATATGATTATTCTTTATATGTAAAAAATTATGTTAATCATCTCACTTTTTTTTTGTTTATGTAGATGACATCGTTTCTCACTAGTGATGACTTAAAGGAAATCAATTATGTTAAAAGCTTTCTTCATTCTACATTCAAAATTAAGGACCTCGGCTCCCTCAAGTTTTTCCTTGGTCTGAACGTTGCACAATATTCCAAAGGTATATCTCTAAATCAAAGAAAATATATGTTGGATCTCTTGAATGATACGGGTCTGTTCAACTGCAAACCAGCCTCTACCCCTTATGTTTCCCAATCTCAAGCTTCAAAAAGATGATGGAAATCCATATCCTGACCCAAAGCTCTATAAACGTGTTATTGGTCTCTGGTTTCTCACCAAAATTCAGCACTACACTAAAACAAAGTAACAACGCAAAACTACGAAAAATCTCTACTTAATCAAGGAAATAAGAACATAAACATTTCATTAAATCAAAGAACTAAAATCAACAAAATATATCAAATAAATCCTTAAATTAACTAATGAATAAAAGATAAATAAGACTAAATATAATCAAAAATATGCATATGATGAAGAGTCATCACAACCCCAAACTTAATATATTGCTTGTCCCTAAACAACAATTAATTTCATATTTGGTACAGTTAAAATCAAACGTAAACTCAATTCCTCAAATCAAATCAAACTCAATGGTCAAAGTTTCAGCTACTACAAAACATTGATCATGCTCCATGGTTGCTTACAAAAAAAAAAAAACACAATTTGTATATTTTAGCATTCATTCATCAAGTTCAACTCTCTCTTCACACAATTTGACCAAAATTTCTCTCAAGTGTTTAGCAAGGGTTATGAATTTATCACTCAAATCCTAGAACATGCATCGCGCTACCATAGGCTTGAAAAAATTCTAGTTAGCAATCACAATGCAACAAACACATACACTTTTGGAGGACTTTCAGGTTGTGATGGGGCTTAGGTAAGGGTATGACATTTTGGGACAGTAGGCTTTACTACTTGGAGTTAGGTACACATTTTCAAGTTATTCTACCACTTTTTGTTTCTTCTTCACATTTTCATTGTGGAGATTCTCAAACATTAACAAAAGAACCAAAAAGATGTTATTTATCAAAGTACACAAACTGATTTTTTTTCTTCTTCTTTTTTCTTTTCTTTTTCTTTTGATTTTTTTTATTTATTTTTTATTTATTTTATTTATGAGAATCACCACCCCAAACTTAAAAATTTGATATCGCATGAGCAACCCCAAACTTAGAATTTTACCAAGACGAGACAAAAGTTTTCATACCTAATTCCAAGCAAGGTGGTGAAATTAAAGTCAGGTCTTTGGCTTGTAATGTGGCTAGTAACCGAAAGAAAGGGCAAGGCTCAAATGGGCTATCAAAGGATAAAATTTGCATAGGGTAGTTAAAAAGGCTCAAACGACCAAACAAATTTGCCTCAATGTATGCATAAATTACACGTGATGCAAGTCAGAATTAGTGCAAGTTCTGAAGGGATAAGTCTTGATAATCACACAACAAAGAATTAAAGTGTTTAGGCCCAAAAGCTCACAGCTAGGATAATAAGAGAGAGTATGAACTGTCAAAATAATGTCAAACATGCCGCTACAAAAGTTATTTATTTTTTAAAAAATGGCAAGTGAGACTTCGACAACCAATGAGTAATCAACAATGCATGCATTAGTGAAACTCATCGAATTGAGCAATGGTATAAGTAAAGAAATACAGTTTAAATTTAAAAATCTGAAATAGATAGTTTAAGACTAGCTTCAAGTTGTTAACAATTTTTCATTATAGTGCACGTTTACACACAATTAAAAAGAAACAAATTCAAATAAAAAAAATAAGATTGCAAAAATAAAATTTACCTCTACCTGTGGGTTGCCTCCCACGAAGAGCTTCTTTATGGTCATTAGCTTTACGCCTCAACTATTATCAAGGTGGCATATATGACAGGAAGAACACATCATCCTTCTTCTTCTTTTTGTTTGGTAGAAATTCCATGAACTTGAGAAATAAATGATGTTGCTTCCATGTCATTTTCAATTGGACATTGATGAACAAGGCAAATCTTGAATCTCGAACTTTATCAATCTCTTCTTTTTTCTTTTCCTCGTTCGTCTTTTCCTCTTTCTTATCTTCTTCTACCACAACAATGAAATCATCTTCAATCTTCAACTTCTCCTCCATCTTCTCAAACTTAACCACTTGCTCAAATAACCTCTCATATTGACTTTCAAATCTTTCAATGAAACCATGTTATTCTTCATGAATTCAACCAAAACGTCCGTAATGTGAAAGTCTTTGTCATCTAATTTTTTGGATAGAATTTTATGAGGTAGAATTTATTCCCAATTGATCTTTTTCATATAGCACTCGTCATCTTCTACTTCTTTGACCAACAAATCTTCATATTCTAATAGTGCGACATAGTCATCAAAACAAGTTCCATTCTTATGTCCTTCTCCACAAAAGCCACACCTAAGAGGCTGCATCTGAGGGATATAAGGGTGATCTTTTAAAAATATATCTCTCAAGATTTGTCCCACAATTATGGGTAATATAGCAGATATAAGACAGGTATCACCCTCTTCATATAAATTTGTAGTAGAATATCATCATTACAATTTTCTATGATCTACAGTGAATAGTTATCTCAAACAAAGAAGAGACAAGCCATTAGCACACGACATTAGCAAGCTCAACAAATAAAAATAGAAAATAAAAGAAAATTGCAGAGCAAGCTCAACAAATAAAAATAGAAAATAAAAACAAAAATTTTATTGCAGAGCAAAAAATCTTAATTAAGTAGCTAAATTATAACTCAATGGTGAGATGACAATCCCCGGCAACGGCGCCAAAAACTTGATAGCGTTTCAGCAAGTGTACTGAATCGTTGCAAGTAATAATAAAACTGTAGTACCGAGTGTCAAACTCAAGGATTGCGTTTTACTATCGAGTTGTATTTAATTACTAAAATTGAACAAAAAATTTCCGAATTAATTGAAATAATATTTAAAATTAACAACGGTAATAAAATTGATCATTTACAATAAGAAAAATGTCAAGGATGAGTTTCACTTCGAATCCAACCTTGGTGTATAATTTGAACCTAGTTACTGAATTTCTTTATTGAATTATTACTGAATTATGTTTATTATTCTTGCCCTAATGTCTTAGTGACAGAACCTTTAATTCCAAAGTAACCCCTAATTCCTTAGTGGATTTAAGATTACAATTAAGCCTTATCGTATAGAAATTCTCTTGTTAAACTATTACCTTTACAAGTAATTTAATTGGTTTCATGAACTGCATCTATCCCTAGACTACAAATTCATTAATTTCTCATCTCAAGCATTTGTAAAGTCCACTTCCGTTTTAAAATACGAATCGTAGAACATTTTAAAGTTGATCCGGCAATAAAAAGCATTACACACAGAGATGAGAAAAATAATTCAATAAACTCATTCATATAACTTAAAATCAAATTAGAAAAATAAGGGTTTCATCCTGTTATACTCATCCTTAACAAATATGGTTTAGTTACTCATGACAGAGATACAAAATATAAGAATTAAAAAAGAATTATAAGAAGTATTCATGAATGATTCTTGATAAAACTCTTCAAATAGTATTAAGAACAGTCGTCTCTGAGTTTCTCTGTTAGGGCACAAGTTTCCAAACTTCACAATAGTCAAAAAGATCCATAAAAAGTGAGATAAACGAGTTATTTCTTTTGTCAACACCAACATATAAGTATTGTTTTTTTACTTCTATTATCGTCTCTAACCTTAGAGTTATTAAGTACTAATATATTGTCATTTTGGTATAAGAAATATTGAGTGCAACTTTAAATGTTTTAATAATGGTAAAATAAGAGATTAATTTAAGTTTTTAAAAGTGAATTCTATTTTGGTACGGAGGAGTTCATTCGGAAAGCAAACTAAAACATAGTTTAACCTATAGTCTAATATAGCGTAAGTTTGGCAACAATTAATTTTGAATGAATTAATTATACACAATTCATTTTAGCTAAAAGTAAATTAAAAATAATGTGATTTATGTTAGAATATTTATTTGTAAAAGCAAATTAAATAATAAATTGCATGTTAAAAATTAATTTTAAAGACAAACTAAAAATTGTAGCTTTAATTAGAACAAATTTTAAAGGTAAAATTAATTCTACTCAAAATCAATCATAAGTATCAAAATAAATAAAAAAATTTACACTACTAAAATTAATTTGAACTTGTTAAAAAATGTAGTATCAAATGTAAAAATTGTCATAGTCCGTAGCAATCAAAATAGTTATTTTAAAAAATAAACAAATAATTCTACGAAGTGTTGTGGACCAATAGTGAATTAATTACTCACAGAGAAATAAATTAGTAGTTTGAAGGAATCTTCGTCCGGTTTGTTGGTTCATTCAAACTCACTTATGACTTCGTCTTTGTCAATCTAATCGCAGACAAAATCAAAACGACACTTCCAACGCACAAAATTTACTCCTCTCTCTCACACCAATCCCATTTTCTCCATAAAATAATAAACAGAATTTTAATAAAATAAAGGAGAAATTACATTTAAAAATATTATATTTATAATTGTACTTTTACTAATTAAAACAAAATTTTTAAATATATTATATAATAAATAACAAAAATAAATATAACCGTAATAGAAAAATCAATGCAGTATTTTAATAAGTATAAATGAAGTGAATACTTTTTCAAAAGTAAAAGAAGCATATGTAATTTTCTGAAAATAAAAATGATTTTGTTTGTTTCTCTCTTTGTTCTTGACATCCTCACCGTCCAGTTCAGTTCATTCATCTGAGTATTTATTTATGAGCTTAATTAAAACGACACCCACGCGCCGCTTTTAAAACAGAAAACGCAACATCATCATAAGAATAGAGAAGAAAGTGGAAGGAAACAAAAAAAGATTGAGGTTGTGATGTAAGTAAAGTAATGCATCAAAAGAAATCGGAAATTCAGATCGGAAAAGAAAGCACCGGTGTCTCTTCCGATTTCAACCCTAAACTCCATCACCATTCCATTCATCATTATAATCATAATCATAATCATAATCACAAACAACATTCTTCACCAATTCATTACAAAAACAAAAACAGAAGCACTAATTCCAAATCCCTAACTTTTTTCAAATTCCCCCAATTTTCAAAACACTGTTTATACTCCCTCTCCGTCGCCGCACTCCGTCGTCTCCGCCTTCGCTTCCGTCTCGTTCTCCTCCTCTCCTTTCCGTTCTTTTACTTTCTACTCTCCCGTCCTACTCACTCCTTCTTCTTCAACTTCCTCTCCGCCTTCGCTTTCTCCGCCGCACTTTTCTTCTCTCTGTCACTCAAATTCAAATCATCTCCGTCGCTTCCTATAGTCTGGACCGTACAGCGGTGGAGGGGACGCCGGACGGAGAAGAAAACGTCGTGTAACGCGGTGGTTGTTGTGGAGGTTAGGGTTTTTTCAAACGGTGATGTTTATGAAGGGGAAATGATGGGAGAGAAGTGTTGTGGGAGTGGTGTTTATTACTATAATATGAGTGGGAGATATGAAGGGGATTGGGTTGATGGTAAATATGATGGGTTTGGTGTTGAGACTTGGTCTAAAGGGAGTAGATATAGGGGTCAATATAGAGAAGGTTTGAGACATGGGTTTGGGGTTTATAGATTTTATACTGGTGATGTTTATGCTGGTGAATGGTTGAGTGGACAGAGTCATGGTTGTGGTGTTCATACTTGTGATGATGGTAGTAGATTTGTTGGAGAGTTTAAGTGGGGTGTTAAGCATGGTCTTGGCCATTATCATTTTAGGTATATTTTTTTAAATCTTTGTTTTTTTATGTGTGTGTGTGTGAATTCATTTGTAGGATTGTTTTATGCAGTTAAATTGTTTGCTTTCAGTTAGTGACATTACTTTGTTGTGTTGTTTTCATTGGTGGTGTATGTTGGTGTTTTCATAGGAAGAGAGACCAATAAAAGAGGAGAATAGAAAGGGATTTTGAGGGTATATACTGTACATGGTTTCCTTGACCAGATGATTTTTTCTCTCTTTGTTTTGTCGTAATCAATGATTGGATTTGGGCTTCTATTCTGTGTTTGTTGATATTAGTATTTGCCTCAGCTTTGGCCTATATTAGGATGGATTTAAGATGCAAAAAGGGGTTGGTTTTGTTAGGTTTTAAGGATTAGTAAAGCAGGAAAAGATAAGCATGAACTCAGTGAATCATACCTGAGACCTGCTAACTAATTAAGACATGTTAATCTGTCTCTGATAATTCTTTGGATTGTAATTGGATTTATACGTTTCACCTATTATGGGTTATGAAAGCATGTTTAAGGCTTGTAGGTTTTGTTTGTTAAGAATATAATTGATAGATGTGTTGAAAAAACTGAATATTCAAAGTATATAGCACAATCTTGTATATGCTCTACTTGTATGTGCATATATGTTTATAGGGCCTATTTTATTTTCGCTATTTTTAGTATTCTAGAGCAAGATGTATCTTGTGGTCCTAAGGCTGGGTTTAGATTCAAAGGTGCTTTATGCCTCTTCAAGCTAGTCTAAAAGCCAAATGATCTCCTAAGTTCCTTGCAAGAGGCTATTCAGATCGCATAGCAACAACTCCAAATGTTTTTCACTTTTGCTGATATGCAATTTAATTTTACTTGATGCCAATTTAAGTTTGGTTATTTTTCCGTCTCTCTTTTTCCCCTTCAGTATACTTAATAATATGAACTGTGAAAAAACAAAATGACTCTAATCAGTGTGCTTTAGTTGACCATCAGCAACACTGATACCACATATTCTGTTTTTTTGTTGCAATAATGCAAAATTGAGCTGGCTATCAGTATCAGTGAGTAGGATTCTGGGCATGCTTGTAATGATTAGGGGTGCCTAATCTTATTACGCATAATGCATCCTTCTTATTTTACTCAAATGTAGGATGCCACTCTTCTAAGAAATCACCATTAGTCCATTATTGTTGAATTGATTTTTGTAGAGCATTTGTGCCTCCTTTTTATTTGCTCACCAGTGAAAGTTTAACTCTATATTTTTGTGGGTACTGACTATTTTCATTCCTTTAGAAATGGAGATACATATGCTGGTGAATATTCTGGGGACAAGATGCATGGGTTTGGGGTATATGGTTTTGCAAATGGTCATCGTTACGAAGGATCCTGGCATGAGGGAAAAAGGCAAGGGCTCGGAATGTATACGTTTAGAAATGGAGAAACCCAATCTGGTCACTGGCAAAATGGAGTTCTTGACGTTCCAAGCACACAGAACGCCACATATCCAGTTAGTCCTGTTGGTGTCAATCACTCCAGAGTACTTAATGTGGTGCAGGTACACACTTTGTTTATTATATTATTTTCCTTCATCTTGAATGTTGTTTCCGTAGCTAACACAAAGAAAAAAGATGAATAATTTTAAATATTTTCTCTTATATGTCTACACATTGGCCTAAAATAATCAGTCTGGATATTCCATTATTGCATCAATCTTTCTGCGTTTAACTTTGCATGAAATTATTATTTGATAGGAGTTGCTTCATTTATGTGCTTTTTCATGAATAACGATATAAGTTATTGAATATTCTGATTGGTATCCGTTGTGTTTTATTGTAATTGTTTGCCAGTAAATTTACAAAATTCATGCAATGGTTTCCATCTGTCTCAAGTTTCATATAAAGTAAATATGTTTAAAGGTTGCTTGTTATCACTGCATGTGAAATATTCTTTAATAATGGCCGGAATTTTGACTGAATTCTGCCAGGGTTGGGTTCTTGTTGAAATTTTGAAAGATAAAGTGGTAGGAGTCCCTCGATCATTCAATAGTCAATAAATAACATGCCAATGCCATCTCATTCTGTTGAAATTTCTGGGTGTCAAGCATTTTTTTTTTGGTAAAAGCTTGAGATTATGAACTAATTAGACATTTTCTTCTATATGGTTCAAATTAGCACATTCGTGTAAAAAAAGGAAAGACAAGACAAAATCAACTGCAATCAGGCTGATAATTTCATTATTAACTGTGTTTCCTTGTGAACAAACAGGAAGCTAGAAGAGCAGCAGAGAAGGCCTATGATGTTGCCAAGGTAGATGAAAGAGTGAATAGAGCAGTATCAGCAGCTAATAGAGCAGCCAATGCAGCTAGGTTAGCTGCTGTCAAGGCTGTGCAAAAGGAAATGCATCATGCTAACAATGACAACATCCCAATTTCCGTTTTATGAGGCTATCAAGTATCAACTACAACTTTTGTTTTAGTAGAGAAGCATGAGATTGAGGAAAAGAATGGTAGCTAACTACTCTGGTGTAAACTGTTGCATGTACATTGCCATCATCTCCATCGGTTTCAGGTTGAAAGCAAGCAAATAGGTTTATTATCTATCTGCTATGAGTCTTGTATAGAGGGAAAGAGGGTGATGAGTGATGACATTCACATGATAAAACTAAATGCATAATTGCATATTGCCTACATTTTTGTAAATTTATGTAGTTGTATATGCTGGTGTGTTGGTGAAACCTCACCCCAACTACTGTCTTAAGATAGCATGGTAAAAGTAACAAGAGAAACAATATTATTCAAGTATTATTCACAATGCGTCGTTCTTGTTGCTATTAAGATAGCATGGTAAAAGTAATAAGAAAGACAATATTAAGAAAGACAATATTATTCAGTATTATTCACAATGCGTCTTGTTGCTATTAAGATAGCATGGTAAAAGTAATAAGAAAAACAGTATTATTCAAGTATTATTCACAAATAAGAAAGACAATATTAAGAAAGACAATATTATTCAAGTATTATTCACAATGCGTCTTGTTGCTATTAAGATAGCATGGTAAAAGTAATAAGAAAAACAGTATTATTCAAGTATTATTCACAATGCGTCGTTCTTTAACAAAGTTTTTATCATATGTTTTTTTGTTTAACAAGAAGCAAAAGAAAAAACTATTGGTACTTTTACCATAAATACATTTTTTACCATAAATACATTTTTCATTATTTGCAATAATTTTATGAGACAATAATTTATGTTAGTATGAGTAAACAATATATTTATGTTGGCATTTGAATTTTATAAATAATAAGTTATGATGTATCTAAGAGATGTTTTTAATTAGTTAAATTCATTATAAGTTTTTTAGAATAGACAACAATTAGCGCATTTGTTTTGGCTTATTTAAATCTATTCACTGACCTAAGTACTTTATATAATGTGTGAAATAATTTATAAAAATGGTAT
>JBBPBP010000004.1:63168380-63216380 GCA_037974735.1 Cicer chorassanicum
TCTTCCGATGAATATCAGTAAAAGAGACTTTCTTAAATAAATATCATTTTAAATTTTAAATTTTCAATAGAAGATTAGTATTTTTTTTAATTATACTCTTTAATTAATATTAAATATATTATTTCTAAATTGTTAATAAAAATAATCTGATAAAATTATTATTCCCTATTTATAATTATTTCTTATTACGTGTGGAGTAAACAAAAATGACATCATGACAAATAAAATAATTAATAAGTCAACAAATTATATAATTATTAAATAAAGTAACTATCATAAGAATTATTAGAATAAATCTCTCACTATATATAAAAAGAGATATAGAGGGGTTTACAAAGGTGGGTACTTTTCTTTATCCAAATGGCCCTAGTGATTTAGATTATGACTTGTAAATTGGCATATTAGTGGTGGCTTGGGTCCTTTTCTGGTAGAAAAGTTTTGGGTTTTGAATTGGGTAATGATTTTGATTTCATCTTTAATTTCAAAATTTGATTTGTAAAAGAGGGAAAAGTGGTACGTTTATTGTTGGATTAATTAATGTCCTTTTCTTGAAAATAATTTGTGGTTTTCTTATGGTGATATTCAAATACTCTTCATGTGATTACATGTGAGGAATTTGTGAGTGTAGGGTAAGGGTCCCACAAATTTGAGGCCTTTGCATGTGTTTAGATTCTAGTACAAGTGGGTGACATGACATGGATTTGCTATGTTTTGTCCACAACATTGTAGTCTGCTTTTGTTCCTACTTCTCTTAAAACATATTCAGACAGATAAGAAGTGCTTTGGCTTCAAGATTGCTTCATGTGACCATTATCAATTTCAGTGTTTGAATAATATAATAGTACTGTATAGCCACTTTTTAATACTTCATTTCATTAGAATATTTTATTTATTTCAAATTATTTGTTACTTTTAAAAAATAAAGACATTATTTATCAACTTTTGTATTAATATCATCATTTAATTAAATGTGTGTTAGATTATGTTAATTAAAGCTCTGCAAGGCATCAACCTTTTATGAGATTTATATATTTCACATTTTAAAAGTTAAAGATAAATGGTCTATATATTATTATGTTTGTAAATTGTAAATCTAGGAAATTATTATTTTTATTTTATTTATTTAAATGAATTAAATACATAGTGCATACTCACAATATGTTGTTTGTTACATGACATCCATCACTGCTTTTTAAATAATATAAAATCTCAATATAAATTAATTAAATATGATACTTTGAAGGGCGACAATATTGCATTCCCTATGGTCAACATGTTAGCAGAAGGAAACAAAGAAACAACAGCTAGCATGAGATGTATTTTGGCACAATAAGATACATAACCCAATTGGAAATTGGAAGTATTGGGTTTACATGCAAATAGATCGAAAATAGAGACATGAAGCTTTTGCAGCATGACACACTTTATGTGGATCTAATCTAACGTGCTAGGAAAGCAAAATTGTGTGTAAGATTTGTGACCAACATTGTCAAGTGTCAACCTTCTTGTCTCATTTGGTGTACAACTATCTTTCCTCTCAATACTTCTAAACAATATTGAAACATAAAATTTGACAAAAAAACTTCGTAATTAAATACGATTTGAATTTTATATTAATTATTTCCTTTTCTTTGAGTTTTTTTTTCTTTCTATATTCTCGATATAACACACTTATGTATTATAAAGTGTGTGTCCAAATAATACATGTTTCTACTTAACCTGAAAAAGTAACTATTGCTTGAAATTGGATGCTTGCTCGTGAAGAAAAGTAAATAATCTCTTGTTCAAATGTCTTTGGGGTTAAAGTTATTTAAATTTAGGTTCTTTTTGGCAAGCCAAACCCCCAACTTATAGCATTTAAGTTTGTAAGATCAAATTAAGTATCGTTATTTGGTGATGTTATTTTTTCTCACGAGCTTTATAACATTATTTAAGATGCTAGTTCAAATAGTGTTCGAATTTATAATTTATATATAATTTGTCTTTTTTTTTCTTCTTCTTCTCATTTTTAATCTTATTATTTTAATTGAAAAATAAATTTTAATATTGATTTAAAATATATTTTCATGTTATTTAACCTTTAATTTTATTAAATATTTTAAATTCAATCTATTAATTTATTCACTTACAACTATCAGTTAGTTAGTTTATTCGCTATCAAACTATCATTTAGTTTATAAATTCATTCGTTATCAGACTTTATTTGTTATTTTTTATCAAAGACTCGAAAGATGTCACTTTGTTAGAAACTTTAAATAGTAAGCTACCAATTAAATTAGTTGAATCACTAGTCTGAACACCATTCGAATTATGGTTATATTGGTAATGGAATATATATGGATGAACACACATATGAACCAACCAACAATTTCCAAGGAACAAATAATGCATACCCTGTCAGAAAGAGAACAAGATTCTATAACCACTAACAAAGTTACATGTTGGAGAAAAGTATGCATATCATGTCATTATACTAAAATTGCTAATAATTTTTATATATAAATAAAATAACTTTGTAAAAAATATTAATTATATTTTGGTTTTATAATACACAAACATTGACTGGACTGGTCTAAGAGTATAAGCTTTTTGGTGTCTTTCAAGTTTCATGTTAGGAGGACCAACATGCACCCTTTGTGATCACCCCAAGGCACTTGTTGTTATGACTTAATTGACCTAGGCACATTTTACAAATACCTTTTGTGTATATATAATCATGAAGTGTTATATATTGTTTGAGATTTATTAGATATAATCAGAGTCGGTTATAGATAGTTTATAAGTGATAATAGTAAGTTAGTTTTTTTTTTTTTTTTAAATTTTGCAAATTAGTTATGATTTGTTAATTTTGTTATGAATCATTATATAAAGTGTATCATATTCTCGGTGCAATAATATATTTTTATTGCATTATATAAAAGACTTTTATTCTATGGTAGTTATACATTTTTTATTTGCTTTGTACTTTGACCTTATAGTAGTTAAGATATCGACACACAAATTGGGAGGGGACAGGATCTCATTCGCTCCGCTCAAATTATGAATCTTACGGTACCTATGAGTCATACCCAACAAGTGCAAATACAAAGTGTTTGCTATTCTTTCAATGTAAATTGCTATATGACAAATGGATTATAACTCTGAACTTGTCAACAACAAAAAAAGAGAAAATGGATTATAACTCCTCACTTGCATAAATTGGCCACACTAGTTAATTAATCTTCCTTAGAATAAAGTCTTGCAGCTTGGCCATAACAATGATGAAGACAAAGGAAAAGGAGCCAAGGAAGTAGCGTATAAATTTTATGTATCATTTTCTAGTAAGGGTCCAATTTCAAACTATCATCCATGTAACACTACTTTAGCCCAAGTATAAAAAAATCATATTTAAAAAGACACAAATCATAAAAAACATACATAAGGATGGCCTCAAATGACATGCATTAGACTCAATTCCTATTATAGAGCAAAACATCACAAGTCCATGTCCTAAGCTAGCAAAAAAGTTCCAAACTTGTTGTAGTTCAAATAGCAGCTAGCACTTCATATCTGGCTTGATAAGCCATAGAAGCTTTTGAGAAAAAGAATATCAAAATATTCCCTTCAATGTTCTAGCAACCCATTTTCCATTAGTCAAAAGCTACTCTCTACTTGGTTGAACAACACTTGAGAGTCATCATCATCATCCATGTTTTCATTGTCAACAATATCATCAGTTCTATCAATTGTTTCCATCCTGTTTGACAATTCATCTTCACCAATGAGTGACGCAAACGCTTCATCTTTATCGTATCCTGATTTCTTCAACAACTCAATTAAAACCTCAGCGCTCTCCATATTGTCTTGGTCTCGACAAAGCTTAAGGAATGCCAACAATTTTATTGGCTTTGGTTGCCAACTCTTTGAACCACTAGTCATAAAAGCTTTCTTCAAGCAGGACAGTGCGTCCGAAACCCTCTTTTCAGCGATATGACCCTCAGAAAGAAGCTCCCATGTAGTTGAATTCGGGCATCCACCACCCTTAGTCATATGCTCAAAGAAACTGAAAACTTTATCGAATTTTCCCTTCTTAAGATACCAACTTATGAGAAGGTTTCCTATTCTAGAATCATCAGAAGGCCTTACAGAAACCCATTCTTCATAAAGCTTTTCTGCACCCTCAATATCGTCCATTCTGACTAGAGAAGAAATAGCAGCATGGTATCCCAAGTTTGGTATACTCGGAAACATTGATTTATAGGTATTCCACACACGATAAACTTCGTCCTTGTTTCCAACACTTCCATACAAACTAAGGAGATAATGAAAAGGTATTCTATCTCGACCTAATATTCTACCCTCGACTTTTTTTAAGCACTCTTCGGCTTTTTCAAACAGTTCCATCTTAATGTACATTGCAGCCATTGTACTAAATGTGCTCCAGTTAGGCACAATGGTAGGATCCTTTGACATTTGTTCAAATACTTGTTCCATCTTTTCTATTGATCCTTGAGATCCACAAGAAGATAACTAGATATTATATGTATATATATCTAGCTGAATGTTCTTTTCTTTCATTTCTGAAACCAACATATCAACTTTATCATATTCCTGAAGGTTCATGTACAGAGTCATCATTAAATTAAACGGTAGTGAATGGATTAAGTACCTTTTACTCCTCATTACGTCGAGTAAAGATTCTGCCTTCTCTCTCGATCTAGAATGAACATATGCATTCAAGAGGGCACCATATGTCCTCTTGTCTTTTAAATCATTGACTAGGTTCAAAAAAAATCCTTCTGCACTACAAACTCCGTGAACTCTTGCGATTAGATCTAACTGAATTGCAGCGTCGCTTGCAGATATTCTAAACCTCTCTGGTCTATTGTTTATCCAATCATATATCTGCAACATTTCATCATTAATCATTACTTTCATAAGCTCCTATATTACAACAGTTAAATACTAAATTGTAAGACACATAAAAAACTCTGCCAACTATTCTTGCTATTTGATTTCACCAGTTCACACAGACTAAATAAGGACACTATTCTTAAACTCCAAAATTATCAATGCTAAAAGATTTCATCACAATCACATGCAATTGTAAAGCTGAAATCAAATTGTTTAACATAATTTACCTGAAGGGCTCTGTGATGTTTTCTGTACTTTCTCAATTCTTTAACAACTCTACAAAGTTCCCATTTAGTGAGAGTTTTGCCTTCATTCTCCCACTGATTCAAAACAGAAGCAGAACCGAATTCAGGATTATCCATCAAAGAAATCCTCTTGTATAGAGCATTCCACTTCACAGTGGGTCTGCGCTCGTAATCAACGGTACCATAATTGTGAATCTTTGAAATGGAACAAGTCACAGAGACTCCTCCTTTGTAACTGTAACACACACTCACCCTTTTTGTGGGAACAAGTGATGCGTCAGATTGAGAATACCAAAGGGAAGATGAAAGTGAAAGAGAACCGTTTTGGTTTTGGAATGAAGATTGAAGAATCATCTTCCTTTTCTCAAACAACAACTACTTAGGAAATGGGTATGAAATTTTGTTTTGTTTTGTTTTCTTTCAAGATAATAATGTTTCGATTGGATATCATAGCTCCATCTTACACATGTGTGTGTTTTGCTGTTTTTTTTAATATAATTATAAATATATTTTTATTTAAGAATATGTGCTTGTATTTAATAAAAGTTTTTTCCTTTCTCTTCCCATATATATATTCTAGATTTAATTACAGGTTAATTATGTCTTTTAAAAAAAAATTATAACTGTGTAGCTAAACTTAACAATAAATTATAATGAAGTCTTACTAATTGAAATATCAAAGTTAACTCAAAAGCAAACAATTTCAAATTTTTTTCTCGAGACTCAAGTTGCACAAAACAAAATATTTCATCTTTTTAACTTTTTAATCTTTAAAATGATTCCATATTTTAATTTCATCATCAAACCCCAACTATTTTAATGAATATTAAGACTAGTTTTAGTAAGAGAAAATTAACTATTGAACCATATTTACTTGTTGGCATCAGAGATAAATTCTACAAGTGGTGATGGCGAAAGTTTTAGCTTTCTTGTTGGAGATTGATTTCGCTTAGGATATTTGTCGTGGAAACTATGTGGCATAGAGATTGTGCCAAGTTGATATTTGATTAAGAGAAGAAACATTTCAAAGGCTATGTCTTAGGCTTTTAGAGGATTGTTGAGCCAGTCTATTTCATTTAGATCACACTCTAAAATTTATTTTTTAGAGTATTGTTGAGCCTTTTAGAAAAAACATGGGAGAGGATTGTTGAGCCTTTTAGAAGAAACAATCCTCTATGAATTGGCTAATCCAGATAAAAATTAAGGATTTTATGAAAAAACATGGGAGAGAAAAGAAGCTCACACTTTTTAATCACACTAAATGGGATGGAAACGTTATGGCTCATTGTATTGCAAATTATGGTATTGCCCATGAAGAGAGGGTATGGTTAGAGGAAGACCCTTTCTTTTGTGCCCTCCTGTATCAGTTTTAACCCATTTGGGTGTTTAATTTCATTATTTGATGTATTATTTTTTTAAAAAAAAATCAGGAATTATAATCACTAAAAATGAATTGCGATAAAAATAACAATTACCCAAATGAGCGGGATCAAAATTATATAATAATTTTTTTTTGAAAAAAGTTAATAAATTTTATGATCCGTTTTATTGTTCGTCCTAAAGTTAATTGTGGGTTTCTAAAAATTAACGGTTTTTTGCACTTGCAATGGCAGCATGATGTGATCATCAACATTTCAGCAGCAGCAGTGTAAACTTAGAAAAAGAATAAACAATTTGGCATTACCAGAATTAACACAAGTTTTTCTGGCAATATCAAAAGAATAAACAATGTTAAGTTGTCGCAGGACAAATTGTTTAACCAGCAATTATGAATCTGCTATGTCATTCAGATGTAAAAAATAATAACTTCAAACATCATTGACAATTATACCCAAAAAGATTTGAAATGCTACAAGATTAACATCAATATATACCAAGTCATCATCAACTATTGAATACAGGCAACTGTCAGTAGATGTGTGGATGTCAACTTCACACAAACTTGCTCTCTCACTACCAACAAGTTACTATGAAAAAAAGGGCGACAAAGGAAACTAACACCTTCAAACTTAACGAATTTCAAATAGATTATCAAGCCAGACAGGTTTTATGGGCAGCCAGGCCAAATTTTGTTGACAACTACCTTGTTTTCTAAGTTTCCATGGACATACACTTTGGGCTCTTTAACCTGCAAAGGGTCCAAAGACGGATAACTAATTTGTAAGGTAAAAAGCATTCATTGTTTGAACTGGTTGTCAATTGCAGCAACTACTTACCAGTAAAATTGGCGGAAAGCCAAATTTAATGCGCATTCTTGAGAAACCATCTTCAGTAAATACACACTTGAATCCATTGATCACAGGATGTTCACTGTTAAAGACCAAGAAAATATCAGATATGAGAAAATTACTAAGTCAGTGCACTGAAATGCGTAATCAATCATATACAAAATCCCACTTCAAAAGGGTTTGAATATTAGACAATATCTTATAATATCTTTATACTATGTTATATTATCTTAATGATATGTCAATTAATGGATGACTCACTTTATTAGGAAAGTAAAGTTTCTTTGCTGAAATTCTTGCAAGCTAATTTGTTCTTCTTTAGAATACCTGCACCAAAGAAAAGTGGATATAGCTTAATTTTATATTTTTGACTAGAAACATGTTCATTAATACAAATAGCTTTAGTTTCTTGTTACACTCAAGAAGACTACAGTCAGCCAAAATCAAATACCTCAAAAGGACACGAGAACGCAGATCATATACTTCAGCACGTTGATAAAGGCCTCCACTACCGACCTCCCCGACCGGAGGCTTAACTATGTCATACCAATATAGTTTTACAATGTAAAAAATAGAATAGAAATTCTACTTTATCCAAGAGGAGGGTAAACCTAAAAGCACGAGTGTGCAGGAGAGGAGGATACGCTATGCAGAAACAAAGTGTCAAAGCTTGACTGTCAAAGCATTTAAATGAAATTTTTCTTGACATCAATTTATTGTCTGGGGAAATAAGTTGAGACTGATCTTGATTCTTGATGATAATTTTGAAAATATAACCGCAGAATATAAATATAGTGGATTTCATTCCTAGGACGGTGAATACAGAAAACTGTAATGTTATTTGGTTACTAAATAGCCTACAGATGAGAAAGGCATGTCTTAACTGGCCTACTCGAATGATTATTACAGTCAAGCATTGTTTGGATCCTTGCTTGTTAACGAGTTGCATCATAATTCATAAGCATGTATAAAATAAAGAAGCAAAATATACCTCCACGGCAAATCACTTTCACAAAAGCGAGATATTCCATTCATGGCGGAAAATGTATCAATGTGAACCCATTGTTCATTAGTATCACTATGAAAACCTGCCACAAAAAAATAAATAAACATATAAAATCACTTGGGAGAAATTCGTGAAAAAGACAACAAACTAGGCTTGTTACCATATTAAGAGAGAGAAAAGAGAAGCATATGCTGAGAAGTGAGAACCATATGATTCAACTAAACCATGAACTTGATTTTTATGTAATGAAAAACACAACATTAGTACCACTTTACAGCACGTGAAGCTAAATTAAAAAATCATCCATTTACAACAAAGGTTATGTTTCTTTCAAGGACAGTGTAATTGCAGATCTTTTAGAACCTGCACCTCCCTTCCTTAAGGCCCCAATTCTTTCACATTATGATTTCCCTCTTTCCTCTTCTATTACTTTTATTCATCTTTTCTTAATTCACCCACTCTACATTATTCTCCTAATAATTCCATTATAGAATTATTCTCTCCTAATTATTGTATTTAATTACATCTAATAATTCCGTTCTTGAATTATTCTCTCCTAATTACTATAGTTAACTATATCTTCATTTAACAATTATTCTTTGTTAATTACTACATTTAACAATATTCTATTTTTTCCATTTATTGATTTTCCTGATTGGGTTTTTTTTAATCAACGGAATGCTCGTCAGACATTGAGTCTATATACAACACCTCAAACTCAATTATTAATCATATAGTCCAGAAATGTCATAAAATGAACAGCCAGATAACACTCATGACAATAGCTCTTTTCACAGATCAATTCATGATCTAAGTATCACACTCAATGGGCCATACTTAAAATTTTACTAATCCATCAGATGATTCACCAGGTACAACAATTTGACAGAATTTGCTACTACTGACTATGAAGAACAGGATAAGGAAATGGAGCAGTATTTTTTCAAGGCAAATTTCTAGCTAAATGCTTTGCAGGAAATGCATGGATATTTTAGAACTCATGGACTCACCAATCCCATGCAATTTTTTTAAGGCATGACCACTAGGATAGTTCCAATACGAGGCTGTAAAAGTTGTGATGGTTCCTACAAGACTACAAGAAAGAGAATAAGCACATAAAAGATATATCCATCACCAACTAAACAAAATGACTGGTGAACCAACCTCATTAGAAGAAGCCCCAACATGATGAAGAAAATCAAATTCCAGATCATCTTTTTCCTATTATTGTAACTGAAACATTTCAGAACACATACTAATGAAGGTTAGTAACGTACAACACAAAAGGGTAAGAAAACAAGAAAATAGTCATTCTAAAATCTCTATTAAGATTACAAATACAGTTCAACTCAATCGTCACTCAATCGTCACCATTAGTGTATATGATTTGTATTGTATTGATTATACTTTGTATATCCTGTAAGCATATTGGACTCTATAGAAGCACTGTAGATACTGTAAAGGACATCTGTAGATGTGTAGAGTGCAATTAGCGTGTTACTGTTGCAGGTCATTAAAATTTGTAACCGATTGAGTGTATAATGCAGAATACAATTCTTCAGAAACAATCCCTAAACACTTATCTCTCTGGAATTCTCATCACTTTGACGTCTTATATTTTACCCTTGTACAATAATCACAAATCACTTGGTGACTACCAAAATGAATAGTCCAGTCCAGAAGAAGCAATAAATAGAAGGATGGACAAGATTCTTTTTGTATTGAAATAACTTGCTCCTATGGATTTCGCTACTGTAAGTTTGCAATTTTTGGTGCTACAAGGAACTTGGAAAAATGCATTGCTTAAACCATTGTTTACATAACGAAATCAAACAAGGAATATGCATGTTCTTAAGAATACCACACGACAACATCACACTCTAAGGAACAATTGAAGTTTGTCTAAATCGAAGTAGAGGTATCTTCCACTCAGGTTCTCATGCTCAAGTATAGGAAGCAAACTTAATTCCTTGATCCACTGAGCTGCCTGGCACAGCACCATCAATCCTAAAGCGAAGATATAGATTGACTACTAATTTTAAATTCAGTATTGTTCATAAACAAACTAATGCCACGGAAACAAGGAGAGGAATGAAAATTCATTTATATTTCAAATTCCCAATTGACTCATTCTTTCACAATATCCCCTTTCAGTAATATTTTAGGATACATGTCTACAAACATGATGAAATAATTTAAGAGAGTGCGGGAAAACCCAATTATGTTTTATCGACCCATATAAAACTCAAATTAACCAGTTGCCGTGTCTATTTCACATTTGAGCATAAACATTTCAACTAAAAACCACATGTAAGACAAGATAAATCTTGGGTAAATATTCTGCTTCCTGAAGGTCAATTATGTAAATGAAACTTAGATAAGCATAGAGACCTTACATTCTATTACATGCAATAGAAGCAGACAAGTTGAATATTGGTACTGAACTTATAATAAAACGAAGCTCCTGCAGTATCCATCAAAAGAATGTTAGATGCAACTTTTGGTTTGATGACTGACACAAATTAAGCAACAGATTTCATAGTCTAATTGTAGTACCTTGTGGGGAAGCTTAGAATAAAGCAAAATGAAGGCAAGAACTGGGAAACCAAAAGACCGTACCCTTCTGTCTACTAAGAAACCAAACTGCAAAGCAGACAGCTTGTCAAGTGAGGAAGAGAAACATGCTTTCTTTTTTATCCTTTCCCAATTCCTTTTTATTTTTCTTTTCTTTTGCCTGAAGAAGTTGGGGGTGGGGGGAGTGTCCAATACTGGAGGGGCAAGTGATGCAGAACAATAGGACATCTTAATAACCCCAAGATAATATAAATTATAGATAAATACTAATTGGATAGTAATTTCCTAAAAAATAAAATTCTCATGAAATTAAATTAAATCCCTAAATAATAAATATCTCTTAAATAAGATGTAATTATAAAATTTTGGATAATAACATAGTTAAATAATAAAAAACACAAGCTATAGGGAAAATATTAAACTTTAAGCTTGGTATTGGGAAGAATAAGCCAAAGTTAGAAATTAACTTAACAAGCAACATTTTGACTTTTAGGGACAATATCTAGTAATTGATGACTTACCAATGAAAGGGGATATGCGGCAAGCAGTGAACGAGGGAGCGCGGATGTGAAGTACCAATGGAAAGCATGTGTCTAACAAAAACATTGTGAAGGAACATAATAACTTATCAAATACAAATTACACAATATTATCAAAAGCAACAAACAAAATGCAGATTTTGGATAACGATAAGAATAGGATCCATGTGGCTCACCTGCAGACAAAACAGAGCATAAATTCACTATTATCAATGATGATTACAAAGAGAATCACTGACCACCCTAATCTCAATACACTTAAAATACTCACTGTTGCAGAGATTTAGCAAAAGCATATCTAACTAACAACTCAGGTATCCCCACCTAAACCAGTAACAAATAAACAACTCAGGTATCCCCATTTTCCTTTTCTTACTCCTTCGATCATGGACATACCAGACTTTAGGCCCAGGTGTCATCCTCTAAGTGAAAAAAAAGGGAAAAAAAACCCGGCCTCGCCTACTATCCTCTAAATCAAGGCTTAGTCTCACAGTTCACAACCATAGAAAAGGTAATAAAATTGAGAGCCAGAAGAAAATTAAATACACCATGCTCATAAAATATATATCATATATTTTCATATTCTATAGTAAGCACTAAGCAGTTGTTCAATATAAACTCTGAAAAGTTATAAACTGTGTGAAGGATACTCCCCATTCAGAACTCTTGTTCAGTACAGAGTTAAACCAAAAGACTTCAAATTCTGGCCACAAAAACCTTTTCCACATAATTGAGTCAACCAATGAGGTTATACCTGTAATGTATGTAGGATACCTCAATGTCAGAATCAAATTTTAATGAACGCACTGCTGTTAACATAAATTTAACTTTTACTTAAATTAAAGATTAATAAAAAAAAAACATGTCACCAACCAACGCAGAAGAAGGCCATTCCGGTGCAGTGTTTCAAAGCACCCCATACTGAAATTTTTCTTGTCTTCCCTTCAAGAGATAAATATTATCAGGCACAAAGCTTGTTCATTTTAATTTAACATTGGAATTTTCAGAGTAAATTTTTCAATTTTTAATTATTTGACCAATACTGTAAGGCCAGAAAACGAGGGTAAGAAAATTCATCAAACAGAATACTTAACTTCCAATCCTAAACACTATTCTCCAATCCAACAATAAACTGTCATACTAAGCGCCGTTAAAGTAATGACAATCTGTGTTTAAATTTAATAATAAATGTTAGAGTACACAGGGATTCTGTGGCGACCTAATTGAACAATTCAAAGTTCAAACACCTTCCCTAATCATCTTGTAACCTGAGATAGAAATTCACCAGAATGCAATAAAAAACAACTCACATATTGGAAGTCTCAATATTAAAACTAAACTAATCACGGAAAGAAAGTCAAAACAGATTTAATTAGAATTATGCTGGGAAATATGATCTTTATTACATTCTGATTATATTTGACATTAGAAGTCCAGAGCTGATATTGAATAAACTCATGAAGAACCAACTATATTCTGGTAGCAGGACATGCTGCTGGCTACACTTGACATAAGTATAACGTTTCTCATACAAAATAGAGAGAAAAGGTTGACATTCATTTTATTTGTTTAGAGAAAAAGAGAATAGGAAGCAAAAAATGCACTGTTACACACAATGGCAGCTTAACAGGTCCTCTGTACTGCAGTTCAAGCATATAAGGAGAAACAGACAAATTAAAAGAAGGTCGAAAAAAGTGCAACATACCAGAAGAAGTTGTAGCCCAAGGGGACAAAGAAGTAACAGCATGTCACATCTGAACACAGTTGTAGCAAAAATCTGATAATCAGAAATCGCCATGAGATTATTTCAGAAAAAGGCAGTGCATAACATACAAATAACTGCCTCTCATAAAATAAAATAAAACAAATGACTGAAAAGGCATCACTCCAGAAACCACCATTCTACATAGTTTTTATTCGTTATAACAATCATTAATCGTAAGCACAAAATTTAATCGTTACAGATAAAATTGTTAGCTTACATTTTCTCTTTAAAGATAGCAATTTTACTGTAAAAGATTAATTTGGGAACTAATTCTGGCACAGAATATTTAATCAAATAATAATGGCATTGCAAAAAGGATGTATATGAATTGAAGTGAAAAAAAAAAAATACATAAGAGCTTATAAAAAAAACTAAGAATCTGCACCATTATGAAACTGAAGTAAAACCATACGGCATACATACCAAAGAGTTTAGAGCTGCATAAAAGCGCCCCTGGAACCAGTATCCAAATGCCAAATTCACTGCAAAATAAATCAAGAAAAGCACTAAACCATGATGTTGACTAGCTAGCACATAAGAAAAATCCCTTATAAAAATTAAAATTTCAGGGAAAATAAAGTGAGATTAAAAATACAAAATTTACCGAATCAATGCAACAAAAATTGTTCTTCAATAGTAATTTATAAAATTTCTAACTTCTTTCCTTATCAACAATATTCAAAACTAAGTTAAAAAATAATCTTATCAAATTGTTGAAAATTAATTAAAAAATACACATTGATATTGTCTGTGTTAAAATAAACCTATTTGCAGCACTTTCCATGTTACATTATTTCTATTTTTTGCTGAATAGTGATTGAAATAAGACTCCAATTACAATTTAATAATTCCTAATCTTAATCCAAGTAAATCCATTATGTGCAATATAGCATCAATAGGTTGCCAATTTTATCAGTACCATCACATAAGAACATGCCTCTATACTGTATAGTGTATATGGCTCACAATTTCTGTCAAAAACCAACTCTTCCAACGGTGAAGGTTCATGGTTGGTTTTACTACATCTCTAGCGCAACCCATCATGCAATAGCCTTTTGGACTTGAAGCATGGAAATTCAACTTTTAGTGAGAAGAATAGAAGTAAAAAAGATCGAACTCCCTCTTGACCATTAGGTCACAAAGTCTCAAATGCCACGTCAATAAATAACTCACCTAAATGCTTAGTGTGAAGGCTCATGAATATCTACAATGAAAATAAATTTAACCTAAATAAAGAAAAACATGGTTATTCGGTATGTTTCAAGACTTCTCAACTCCCTCTCTTTTTGACATATGCATGTATGTTCAAAACTAAAGCCACTAGTAGCTCCTACCAATAAAAAATTCCTATATGGCCTCTATGTTTGAAGCGCAACATTCCTTCTTTGCCTGGAAAAGATAAATTCTCTTCGTATAATCATTAATCCCTTTTCCAGAAACAGTTAGGATACTTAAGCTAAGATTTCCTTCCTTTTTGAGATAAATGTCCCCATATATAGATCTTGCATTCTGGATCTTCCCCTGGTGCTATAAACTATCATGCCGTCATAAGGAAACACACACACGGAAATAGTAGCCTTGTTAGACACCTATTCAGGTCAGATACTTCCATTTGTATAATTATAATTATAATAATTATTATACTTTTATTTTTTATATCAATAAAATGAGAAACACAAAAATTATAACATAAATAGTATCATTGTAAAATCTCTACAATAACATACGCTAACTTTCAAATATTAGTTCTCCATTTAAATTTAAGATTTGTGTTATCGTATATATATACTAATAAATATTAAAATTAATTCATACAGATTTTATGTGTTGTATTATAGATGCATTGCGTCCGGTAATTTTAAAAGATATCGTATATCTCAGTGTCTCTGTTAATCATATTGATGTCCAATGTCATAGCCACGCTTTCTAGGTTCATCATTAGAAATAACAATAATAATTAAGAACTAATAATAAATAATAATAAAGGTACAACAAATTTAAAGAAGCAAGATGGCCCAATTAGTTACCTATACCCAAAGCAAGAATGTTAGGAAGTGGACGAGAACAATAGAACAGAAAATGAAACTGAATGGAAGTTAGTATCACAAAGAAGGCTTCTACTTGATGCCCAAATTTATTCCTTATCTGCACAGCAAATAATATGACTCAGGGGAACATCTTAAACTTAATCTATATAACATATTTTAAACTTCAATAGCTCGGAGCAGAGAGAAAATAGACACTAAAACCAAGAGAGGGATCATGTGTACATGTTTGGATTGACGGGAACTTTAGCAAAATCACGGTGCCACTGTGATTTTGGTAAAAGGTACACCTTGGGCCTTCAACAAAATCACAATGCCAATGTAAATTTGTTAAACTCGCTGTGATTCCAAACATGCTTTATGATTAATATTCCTTTAAGGTATTAAGGGCAAGCATTGGTTCACTTAGATGTTTTTTTAATAGAGAACTCACTAATAGAAACAAGATAAAAATGAATCCTCCTGTCCTGACAGTGCAGCAAAAAGAACAAACAAAAAATATGTCGAAATCTGTGTGAGAGTTCCGCAATTCCTCAAAAAAAGTGGTCAAAGAAACAACTCCCCAACTCTTCCCCTCTAAATAGTTCGCAAAGAAAATACTATCAAGTCAAATCTCAAGAAACATAATTCTATCCTGTGTTTTGCATGAAAAGAAACCCTATCTAAAGTACAGGAACAATGCATTAAATAAATGAGCCAAGTTCCTACAAGCATAGCAAACTAGCTAGAATGTTTATAAGATCATATTTATCATAGAAAATTAGCAATGATAACCAGTTAAGCAAAAAGAAATCATATCTGTGAAAAGTTCTAGATAGGTAAGATATCAGAAATTTTGCTGAGAACTGGTACATGGAAAAATTATGGTTATTTACTCAATAAAGGTCATTTTGATTATCAATAGAGATATAGGAAGGAGGAAAAAGGAGCCAAAGGTGCAAACCTGACGGCGAAAGAATCTTAGTGTATATAGTATAATGCATCCAAGGGCCATTCGAACTGCATATAAAAAATACAACACAAAGGCTACATGTAAGAAAAATAAATTGCGCAACAGCCGATGATAATTAAGTCAAAATATGAACTCAAAAGAAGAAAAAGAAAAATGCATGCTATCAACAGAACCAGATTAAGCAAATACATTGCACACATGAAGCAATCTTAGCCACAGAGCATGAGATAGTGAAAATTGACACCACGTTTGATAAATTTTAGCATTTTATGAGGGAAATGTAGGGGGAAAAGAAAGATTAAACATTACAGCACTCTCTGAATGGAGGAAAGTGAAAATAAGCAAAAATAATGTGCAATGCGTCAATGACTGTCAAGTGTAAAAAGGTTACCTATGAGAAGAGCATAAAACTTCGGCAAATGCAGCAAACTTGCAATAGACACAATTGGAGCCACAACAAGTGACACAAGCAAAGCACCTACAAAATTAACACAATTAGAGATAAGGTATATAATTTAATAAAAATAGACCTACTGGCTACTACACTAGTAAATAAACCAGTGCACTTTCAATAATAATACTATATTGAGATCATACTGTAAGTTGACTCTTTAAGATATGAGCACCATTAGATAAACAATTTAATTAAGCATTTATAACATATAAGTACTTATATATAAACTATTTCGATAACAAAAGATAAAATAAAATCAAACTGTTTTTATATACACTATAGGATATTTAGATATAGTAGATAAACTTAAATAAGTCAATTCAAACCCGGAGAAAAAATGATTGAAAATACAAAAGCAAGCTTACCAATGAAAGTGCGAGGAACCACGCCAGGGAACTCCAGATGATCATACTGTTCATTAATTAACATAAACATAAGTACAATAAATTATATACATAAAAACCACAAATTAATAAAATTAAAAAATAGCAAAAATTAAACTCACATTATCTAAGTGAAACCGATGATAAAGAATATCGTGCATTGCCTTGACGAAAAACATAATATATTCAGTAACAAACAAAAAAAAATCGAATAATAAAAATTTAATGTAAAACAATATAAAAAGAGAGAGAGAAAAACCTGAACGTTGAAACTTTCTTCGACCTTAGTGTAAGGTACCATGAGTATGTAGAAAGCAGCGATTGATCCTAATAGCAAATCGTAACCGTAATGCTTCAGAAAATTCGCAGATTTATCATTGGAAGCCATTGCTTTCATTTTCGGTGTGTTGCAGAGGGAGTTCAGAATTCCAACACTATAAACTAAAACATTAGTTGGGCCTTTTAGAAGTGTTGGGCTTTTATTTACTAGGCCCATTGGACCCTTCTCAATTATCTCGAGAACTAAAAACTCCTCGTCGTTCGGCCTTAGGAAGCTGAACTTTGTTTCCCACCGTCGCCGGAGCTTCATTCACCACCACCACCGTGAGCACCACCGCTTCAAACCGCAACAAAAGAAGCACTGTCAGTGTCACTTCAACCTTTTACCTTCACACTTCGATTCCTTCATTTACTGCTAAACAAATTGGGGTAAAAATCGTGTTCTCTCTATTCTTATTGTATTCATTCACTGTCAATTTCTTTATGATTTTAATTTATACATTGTTTATGATAACTAATACTATATAGGAATTTATTTGCAATTATTGTTATAATGTTTGATTATGTACTATGCATAACCTATTAGATAACAAGGCAGCATAAAGTTCAAACAACATATGAACCATGAATGAATGCATATACTGCTACTATACTTATGCAATGCCTATCAATTATTTGCAGATAGTTGCTTCTCTTTTAACTAATAGTAGTTAAGTAAATCCACTCCTGTATTTATGTTTGGAATTTAGAAATTGGAAATGACAGTGGCGGCTCTAAGACTCTGCCTCTGAGGTGCAAAATATGAGAGTACTTTCAGATTTTCGGTGTCTTGGGCTTCAGGTGAAAAAGAAAAAAGATTTAGGGTGTTCAGAAATTTGTGGATTGAAGAATACTAATTGGGGATATGGGACGATCAATTTTATTTTTTGCAGGTCTTCTTTGCAAGTGTTGACTATTTGTCCTGTGTTTTGCGTGGGCCTGGTATCGTTCAATTGTTAGAGCTGGCTAGGCATTGTAGAAAGCTCTGTACTCTTAATGTTGTGCATGCCCCATCCACTCCATACTCACCCCTTTTTAACTTCCAAAATAAGCTTGAAACATGCGTAAAAGAAACAGAATTCTTGAGCTATGGCATCCATTGTCCCGTCAAAGACCACCCTAACCCCCAAGTTTCACGTTTTCTTCAAAAGGGTTTCTCAGAAATCACTGAAGGAATTGTTGGGAAAGCATTGCATGCACTTTGCGTGAAAGGTGTTATTCAACTTAACACATTCTGTACAAATACCTTGATTAACATGTACTCCAAGTTCGGTAGCATAAACTATGCTCAACATGTTTTTGATGAAATGTTGGACAGAAATGATGCTTCTTGGAATAACATGATGTCGGGGTTTGTTCGAGTGGGTCGGTACCATGAAGCTATGCAATTCTTTTGCCACATGTTAGAATATGGTGTTACCCCGAGCAGTTATGTAGTTGCTAGTTTAGTGACTGCCTGTGATAGGTCAGGGTGCATCACTGAAGGGGCACTTCAGATTCATGATTATGTCGTCAAATGCGGTTTGATGTCTAATGTATTCGTTGGTACTAGTTTGCTGCACTTTTACGGTACACATTGTATGGTTTCTGAGGCTAACAAACTCTTTGAGGAGATTGAGGAACCAAATATAGTCTCTTGGACTTCTTTGATGGTTTGCTATGCAGATAATGGGTATGCAAAAGAAGTTCTAAATGTTTATCGGCATTTAAGAAACAATGGGTTAATTTGTAATGAAAATACAATGGCTACAGTTATTAGAACTTGTGGAATGTTTGGGGATAAAACCATGGGTTATCAGATCCTTGGAGATGTTGTCAAATCTGGATTAGACACCGGTAGTGTCTCTGTGGCAAACTCCCTTATATCCATGTTTGGTAATTATGATAGTGTAGAGGAGGCATCATGTGTGTTTAATAACATGAAGGAACGGGATACTATTTCGTGGAATTCAATTATTACTGCAAGTGCACATAATGGTCATTTCGAAGAATCTCTAGGACACTTCTTTTGGATGCGTCATACTCACATGGAAACAAATTATATTACTATATCAGCCTTGTTACCGGTATTCGGTTCTGCACAACATTTGAAGTGGGGAAGAGGACTTCACAGTCTAATAATAAAATCTGGACTGGAATCAAATGTTTGTGTATGTAATAGTCTTTTAAGTATGTATTCTCAGGCTGGATCATCTGAGGATGCAGAGTTTGTTTTTCATACAATGCCAGAGAAAGATTTAATTTCATGGAATTCCATGATGGCCAGCCATGTTGAAGATGGAAAGTATTCACATGCCATACAACTTCTGATTGAGATGCTCAAAACAAGAAAGGCAACGAACTACGTAAGTTTTACAACTGCATTATCTGCCTGTTATAATTTAGAAAAACTAAAGATTGTTCATGCCTTTGTGATTCATTATGGCCTACATCACAATTTAATCATAGGTAATACATTGGTTACCATGTATGGGAAGTTTGGCTTGATGGCTGAAGCACAACAGGTGCGCAAAATAATGCCTGAGAGAGATGTGGTAACATGGAATGCGCTGATAGGTGGCCATGCCGATAACAAGGAACCAAATGCCGCAATTGAAGCATTTAACTTATTGAGAGAAGAAGGTTTACTTGTAAACTACATTACTATTGTCAATCTTCTCGGTGCTTGTTTGTCTCCCGATTATCTTTTGGAACATGGAATGCCAATCCACGCACACATAATTGTGGCAGGATTTGAATTAAATACGTATGTCCAAAGCTCCCTAATTACAATGTATGCCCAGTGTGGTGATCTTAATACAAGTAACTATATTTTTGATGTAATAGCTAATAAAAATTCTAGTACTTGGAATGCCATTCTTTCTGCAAATGCCCATTATGGGCCTGGTGAGGAAGCACTAAAATTTATTGCAAGGATGAGAAATGACGGGGTTGATTTAGATCAGTTTAGCTTCTCTGTAGCTCTTGCTACTATTGGTAACTTGACGGTACTGGATGAGGGTCAGCAGCTTCACAGCTGGATTATTAAACTTGGGTTCAAGTCAAATGAATACGTTTTAAATGCTACAATGGATATGTATGGAAAATGTGGAGAAATTGATGATGTCTTTAGAATCCTTCCCCTACCAAAAAACAGGTCACAGAGGTCTTGGAACATTTTAATATCAGCATTGGCCAGACATGGGTTTTTCCGCCAGGCTACGGAGGCTTTTCGTGAGATGCTTGATCTGGGGATGAGACCTGATCACGTCACTTTTGTTTCACTTCTGTCTGCCTGCAGCCATGGAGGTTTGGTGGATGAGGGTCTTGCATACTTCTCTTCAATGACCACCGAATTTGGTGTCCCTACTGGAATAGAGCATTGTGTATGCATAATTGATCTTCTTGGGCGATCAGGAAAGCTTGCAGAGGCTGAAGCTTTCATTGATAAGATGCCAATCCCACCAAATGACCTTGTTTGGCGTAGCTTGTTGGCTTCTTGCAAAATACACGGAAATTTGGAGCTCGGGAGGAAAGCTGCTGATCGTCTTTTCGAGCTGGACTCATCTGATGATTCGGCCTATGTTCTTTATTCAAATGTCTGTGCATCTACACAAAGGTGGGGAGATGTAGAGAATGTGAGAAATCAAATGGAATCACACAGCTTAAAGAAGAAACCTGCCTGTAGTTGGATCAAGTTGAAAAACAAGGTTATGACTTTTGGTATGGGAGACCAGTTTCATCCACAAACTGCACAAATCTATGGAAAGTTAGAAGAGCTAAGAAAGATGGCTAGAGAGGAAGGCTACATGCCAGACACAAGCTATGCATTACAAGATACAGATGAAGAACAAAAGGAGCATAATCTTTGGAACCACAGTGAGAGAATTGCCCTTGCATTTGGTTTGATCAATAGTCCCGAAGGCTCACCTCTTAGAATTTTTAAGAATCTTCGTGTTTGTGGTGATTGCCACTCTGTTTTCAAGCTAGTTAGTAAAACTGTTGGTAGGAAAATCATAGTAAGGGATTCATACCGGTTTCATCATTTCTATGGTGGCAAGTGTTCTTGTTCAGACTACTGGTAGTAGATTGAACTTTGTTGGATGTAGTAATTAAAAATATGTTATATTTGGCAGTTTATTGAGTTTGATTTCGATACATTGTGCAATTTTGTTTATACTGTTTCTGAATCATACATGCCACCATTGTGACATTGTCCCAAATGTACAATAAATTTCTGAGAACATGAACTCCTGCGTAAATCTTAAAAATTGCAGATTATCTTGGTGAAATTTTGATCGTGTTACATGATGAGTATACTGAACATTTTACTGTTTATTTATTTTGTCTCCATATAGCCAAATTACGTTATTTTGACCGATTAAAAAAATATGAATGTATTATGGGTCTTCTATGTGAATATGTTAAGTTTACTGCTTAGGAATTATCCTGACAGTTGCATTACAAAACTCATATCTCAAGTTATAGAACTCTTAACGAGATAGGGTTTGTGTTAAACAAAATCTAATATGAAATGTATATTGATTATAAATTCAAGAATTTTTGTTGTATTATAATGCTTTTATTCGGTGTTAAAATTTGGCATAGAATCTGTTAGTGCCAAATTGCGGCTGTCAGGCAATGTAAGGGCAGATCTTGGGCTTAGCATCTGTTAAAATTATAATAGTTGTCACTTTTAAATTTTTTATATGGTTTTTTCATGTTCCTGAAATGTTATGAGTGATAATTGCCCGTGTGCTTGCATTCTGGATGAGATTTCAGATTTGTGTATTTTGAGTAATAATTAGTGTCATGATTTGAATTTTCAATTGTAATATTAATAAAAAATAATTCCATTTTTTGAAATATTCTCTTTGCTTCACATATTGTTAAGTTGTAAGCATTCTCTTCTTACTCCTTTGTGAAGAGAATAAAAGAGAATGGAGAAGAGAGAAGATTGGAGATCAATTCTACCATATTTACCCATGGTGATGCGTTCTCCTTCTCTATTTTGGCCATCCCAAGTCGTGGAAACCCTCAGAGAAATCGGAAGTGGCCGAGTTGACTCGGGCCGCCTCTTATACATCGCCATTACTGAACTCAGGAACTCTCTTTCTCTATCTTCCGAACCTTTAGCTCCTTCTGCTGCACATGGATATGCCCTCTTCTTCGACGAGGTAATATACTACACAGGTAACTCCACCTTTTTAAAACCTCATATTTTTCAATTTTGAGTTCAGGTTTCTTGTAATATTGGGATACACGGTTTTTGCTGATTATAGCTGAGTGATCAATTGTTCTATGAATAAAAACAAGGACTCGTGATTGTTTGTTTCAGCTGATCTCCAGAGAGGAATGTAGGAAGTGGTTTGAAGAGGTGCTTCCAGCATTGGGAGATTTGCTTTTAAGGTTGCCATCTTTGTTGGAAGCACACTATGAAAATGCGGATATGGTTATTGATGGAGAGGGAGCCACCATCAGAACTGGTCTTCGCATGCTGGATTCACAGGAACCTGGGATAGTGTTTCTTACCCAGGTTTGGTTTGTTACTAAAAATTACGTGCTTTCTTCTTTTTGGTACCTTTTTGTTGCCCACTTTTAATGGTTGAAGATCGTCTTTAAACCGAATTTCACCTATAAGGGTTTGAGTACTTGACTTTTAAATTCTCAAACCTCTTTGCGTTTTTACTGTAAGATAAAATTTTACCTGCTCTTCAAGTACTCAATAATACAATTTGGCTGCTACTGGCATCACCACCACCGTCACAACTCTTGCATAATTAAGGCTGCTTCGGCTACATTTGTATGGTACATTATCGTGACATACATGCTATTGATAGTTATAATTTACAACTGCAATTTCTTGCTTTTCAGGAGTTGATTGCTGCTCTTCTTGTATGCTCATTTTTATGTCTATTCCCAGTCCATGACAGATATGAGAAACAACTTCAACCAGTTAACTTTGATGAGTTGTTTGCGTAAGAAATCTTAAGCTATTTAAATTTTTAATCTTACTCACTTGTTCATTCAATTGCTTGTTTTGGCCTTCATTTTGATCATTTTATTTCTCCCAAGTGGTGTCAAGCCGTCAATGGTATTTGCATGTTTGTATGTGAGTTACTCAACGATAGTAAAAGAGAAGGATAGAAAGAATTGACCAAATCGAATGCCTTGTTTCACATATTATTACAATTTTTTTTTTTGAAATCCAGGTGATCAGCTATGCTTGTGCATTTTCAGGAGTGTCTATGATGATTACAGTCAAAAACAGGAAAATAAGATTTGGTGCATCATTCACTATTTTCAAAGGATAACCTCTGATATGCCTAAGGGTGTTGTCTCATTTGAGCGAAAAGTACTTGCCTGGGAAGATGATTCCGTTCACGTTTCTTACCCTAATACTAACTTTTGGAGCACTTCTGTTATACCACTATGTAGACTTGAGGTATTTGAAGGAGATTTATTTTCAATTGTTCATAAAACTAATCTCTTTTAATGATCCACTTGGTTGGTAATAGGTGATACTTTTGCATTTTAATAGGTTCGAAGTTCAGGACTCATAGAAGATCACTCAGGTGAAGCTGTCGAAGTGGATTTTGCGAATGAATATCTTGGTGGTGGTGCTCTTCGTAGGGGTTGTGTACAGGTGCAAAACGTTTATAATTATATTTCCATCCTTAGCCTCTTATGCTTAATTGTTAGGTGATTGATAGCTTCTTTAGGACATAGTTCCTGATATATATACCTGTGTAGATTCTGCAGCTTGGGATATTTTTGTCACTTGAGCTTTCAGCCTGCTAATGTTTAATATATTGCTTGTTATTGTCTGATATAGGAGGAAATTCGCTTCATGATTAGTCCAGAATTAATTGCTGGCATGCTTTTCTTGCCGTCCATGGCGGATAATGAGGCTATAGATATTGTTGGTGTGGAAAGGTTCTCGAGTTATAAAGGGTTAGTGTTACTCAATGGATCTAAATTTCAGTAAGAAATGACTATTTTTAGTGTGGTTTTCTTTACTTCAAAAGTAACATGAAGATTGAAACTGAAATTTAGGTGAGTTCAGATAATATAAATATTATGAAACTGAAACAATCAAGTTAAATTAAATCAAATATAATATATATACAACAAAGTGCAATAGAAAATTGGACAGACAAGCGAGTCCTTTAGTGACCATCTTTCCACTCTTGCATCTCATTATATATTTTCAGCTGTTCAAACATAATTTGTTATTGTGCTTCCTTCCTAAGCTAACAATGATAGTCTCTCCTGATTTCTATAGATACGCATCATCATTTCGATTTTCTGGGGATTATGTGGATGAGAAGGATTTAGACGCCCTTGGAAGACGTAAAACTAGGATTATTGCAATCGATGCATTATGTGGCCCAGGGATGAGGCAATACAGGGAAAAATATCTCCTCCGGTTTGTTAATCTTTATTTAAGTCTCTACTTCTCTTTAGGACGCATATTCACTGTTATTGTGCTGAGTATGAGAATATAAACTCTTTGTTTGTAGAGTTGTTTTTACTTTCTTTTCCTCAATCCTTTTGAGGAATGTGTCTAATGTACTACTAAGAGTAGCTCTAATAGTAGCCATACATTTCATTCTCTCAATAATATTTATTCTTTCATAAAACCATAATTTAGCTGTGTTTACCTATATAAACTTAGAGAATTACAATGAAGAATTTATGGGGAAAATATTGCCAGTTCAGTAACAACAAAGCAATTTATCGGTTTGAGTCGTAGAATCAGGCTCTTGCAAGTGTAAGGTAAGGCTGGCAACAGTAAATCCTAACACCAAGTAATAACAATTTAGCATTTAAGTTTGAAATATTTTGGTCTTCAATACATTAGCTTTGAAAAAACCATCCGATTTTTTCTGAATGTGAAGAAAAGCGATCCATATTGTATTGATCATAGCAGGACGCAATATAATTAATCATAATATTTTTGTTTTTATTCAATTTTTAAAGTTACAACATATTATGAACTGAGCATGTTCATTCCCGCAGTGAGATCAACAAGGCATTTTGTGGTTTTCTGCACCAATCTACATGTCAACAGTATCAGAAAATTCCGCATGAGAACGTATGTTCATCTTTACTTGTTTATTTTCCAGGACTTTCTAGAATCAATGTAGTTTTTGTTGTTTCTACTTGGTGCTATTGTTTGCTATCTTCATTAGTTATCTGTTTGAATCATTCTTTGTTTCTCTTAGTTTGATGCTGCCAGTGCCACCTCAACATCTATGGATACAAGGGAAGTACCCAGTTCATATGACGAAATCAGAAATTCTCAAAATGATTATGATATGATGGAGAAGAGCAATGATATTGGGGTTGTGACTGGAAATTGGGGATGTGGCGCCTTTGGAGGAGATCCTGAAGTAAAGACCATAATTCAGTGGCTTGCAGCTTCTCAAGTAATTTTATATTTTCAGCCATCAGTGTATGAACATGTAGCTGTATTCACTGTGTACTTATTTGAATAAATTAGAAATCGCAGCATGTTGAGAAATTGCAACATGAAACAAAAGGAAACTTTGGGGTCTGCTGACAGAAACAACTGTAGTACTTGACTGTCATATTACTTACCTTTGACAATTTTTTGACCTTCCATGCTTGAAGACCTTGAATTTTGTTTTGGTTCATCATATCCTGCAGGCTCAAAGACCTTTCATAGCATACTACACATTTGGCTTGGACACATTGCAAAACCTAGACAAGGTAACATGACATTTCCTTCACACAGTGGGAGAATCTAAACATGTGATCAATGGCATTGCTGATAAGCATCTGCATCGAAAAGAGTTATATATTTTTCTTATTTCACGTTTGAATATTGATCTTTTTTTTCTTCCCTAAGATCTTTTTTAAAGAGTTGTACCTATCCAGTCTATTTGCAATTTTGCATTCAGATTGAAAGTGACATCAACAACATTGGCTGAGCAAAGTTTATGATTTCCATATTCAAATTAAGTTTCCATTTTCTTTGTGGTCTGTTTTACATGTGAATATCTCCTCTGTCGACATTGCCTCTTTCCTAACTAATTTCACCGTTATTAGTAGCAGAGAAATGTTAGCAATACACTCTGCAACGTTCTCTGTCCAACACTTTTCATGATTGAGTGTAATTTATGTAAATCCCATCATTTTTGAAATGAGACCCGCATGATTTAGTGGAATCCATGTGAATTTTACTCAGTGTTGGAAAGTGTGTTAAAGAGAGTGTAGTATGCAACACTCCTCCCAGTGGTAATACCATATATGAATCAAATCAATCATCTTCATTTAGTCAAGTGCCTGAAACATTTCCACTTAACTAGAACTTTTCTTGCAGTGTTGATTTCACACTAGACTTTGGTTGGTGTTGTGGCAGGTTGTGTGTTGGATTTTGTCGCAGAGATGGACAGTTGGAGACCTATGGAACATGCTAGTTGAGTACTCAAAAAATAGGTCAAAAGGAGAAACTAATGTCGGTTTCCTCCAATGGCTCCTACCATAAATATATTATAATGGTTTTATGATGGAATAATTAGCCAAATACGCCTTGTTCTGTTGTTGTTTGTCTTTCACTTTTGACAATGTGTTATCTTTGAAGAAAATTTGGTCATTACAAGGAAAAAAAAAAACAGTAGTGAAATGGTTAATATTGTTTCAAACCTGTATATACCCTGTATAGTTTGATTTTGAAGCTAGAACATAGCATTTCATTATTCTTTTTCTAATATAAGCAAATTGCTAACGGTGATCCTTTGGAATTTTAAAGGGAATTTTTTCTACCCTCTATCTTCCTCTCTGCATGGTGGATATATTTTGTTGATGATGGTGGATATATTTTGTTGTCAATTAGTAAGCAGCAACCAAAGCTAGATTTAATTAACTTTCTATTCTTTATCACTTGAGATTTGATTTATGAATAATAATGTACTAAGTTGTGTCCTCAAATTGAAAATTTCAACCTCCTTACCACTAAAACAATGGTTTTGAAACCCATATTCAAGTTATATTGTTTTGGACATATTTCTTTTCTTTTAAAAATATTTGCAAGTTACATTGGATTCCAACTAGTCCTAATCACCGCAGTAATCAATCTTGATCATTGATTTGAGATCAAATAGTTCAAATTTTGAATTCAGTTTCGCTTAGTAAAACAATATCGGTTGTTTATTTCGATTAGATAACTAACAAATGTGACCCTATTTGGATGGGGTATAGAACTTCAGTACTATATCTTCTAAGAAGTGATATTATGCACCCTCCTTATAAGATGTATAAGTGTCAATTTCACTAATTATTGACCCCAACTCACATGTTGGAGGGCAAAAAAAATTCATAGTTAAAAAGACCCCAAAAAAAGAAGCCCCAAACCTAAAAATCTCTAAAATTTTATGGGCTAAGTGGAGCCTATGAGTCCACTTTTTCAAATTTATCTTTCGATTTTTTTTCCGATAAAAAATGATTTACAAAACTTTTTTAATTTTTGTCTCGATATTTTTTTGAATCAAAAAAAGAAAATCGATTTTTTTCACAAAAAAAATAACTTTAATTTTGCTCACAACATTTTTTAAAAAAATGATTTAAATTTGAGAAAAAAAGTTTTAGATTTTTTTTCGATATTTTTCTGAGAAAAATAAATTTCAAAAATTTTTCAATAAAAAATCTCTAGTCCGTCTTCTCAACTTCTAACTTGAAAACTTACAAGTCGTTGAGGCAGAATAGTCACTATAGGACTGGATTACAAATAGGTGAAACTTGGTTCTATGTTGCTTCTTCTAAGCATAATGATTACAATGAATTACATACTTAAAATAGAGCACTAAGCACTAAGTAATATAAGTTGAATGAGTGTCTTTGCTTTGAAACTGAATACTTAGAGAATTTTTTGCGTTTGTAAGGTTTTCTAAGTTGTTGTGTTGTATTGTGTTCTTCAAAATTGATCCCTTTATATAGCATGAGTTAGGGTTTCAATATTGTCCCAAACAAATTATGAGCGTATCTTCCTTGCGTGAGGTCAACAAAGATCTTCACAAAAAATAAATCTTGATAGATACGGTTTGCGAATATGAACATTGAAGCTTGAATAATTCTAAAATGAATCTTCAACCAAATCTTCTAGAATGATTATGTGCGAGAATATCCAAACAACGCTTGAAAATAATTCTCCTTGAATCTTCTGAGTGTATCTTCCTTGCGCGAGGTCAACAGAGATCTTCACACAAAATAAACATACGAGTTGGAAATATAACCTTTGAAGCTTGATTAATTCCAAAATGAATCTTCAACCAAATCTTCTGGAATGATTCTGTGCGAGAATGACCAGATAGCGCTTGAAAATAATTCTCCTTAAATCTTCTTTCATACTTTTTTAAGAGCAGCGCGAACATATCAAAATATGTTCTTGGACCTTCAGAATCATGAAACAGCTCAGTCGCCATCATAACGTTGACTTTCTTCATCATAACATATATAAGCAGATTTTTGAGAAGTTGATACAAAAAAAGAGTCTCAATTTGTTGTTAAAAGCTAACCACACGGTAAAGTATTTTCTTAGATAATTTTAATCTAAGGTAATATCTCTTATATAGATATAACTTTGAGATGTTTACTTTGTTTCAAGGGATACAATAAAAATCATTTTTCATGTTTATTCTTCTTTTTGAGTATTCATTCATCTCAATACAAATATTCTATTTTACTACTCAAAATGTCATTGAAGAGTGATTACATAAGAACAAGCTTTAACACAAATACTCACACTTTAAAAATGACTTTTTAAAGAAAAGATATTGGTAAGGACATGAAATTAACATTTGAGAAATAGATGTTATGCAAATGTGTTTTATCTATTTTTCATATGGCAATTATAGTCTTTAAGAACCAGTTTTTGTCGATCCAGGTTTAGAAAGAATCTTTTTAATAAAAAAATACTTTTTAAAAAAGAAAGGATTGATCCAAAACCATACCCTAATTCAGATCATTTCACTAGTATTTCCAGAGGTGAAGAACTTTTACTGTTACACAGTAAAGTGCTCAATCAATAAACTGAGCTTTGATACCAATTAAAAGTGTTGGAAAACACAAGAAAGGGAGGGTGGAATTGTGTTTTGACATTTTTGAAAAAAATACTTCGATTGCTTTACAAGAATATGTTTTTTTTTATCAAATCATTCAACTTACTCTTATAAAACAGGTTTAGTAAGAATAAAGTTGAATCATAAAGAACTAAGATTAGAGTAACAGAGAGAGAGAGAGAGAGAGCACAAGGATTTTTATAATAGTTCACAACAAACTGTTGCTACATCTAGTCATCCCCTTACAAACAAATTTTGCCTCAAGACAGTCAATGACTTAATCCACTATTTCAACAATAGCATACAAGTATTGTTTACTCTGCCTCTTTAAGCTTTGAGTATTCTTCTCTAGCTTCTCCAAGCTTTCACTGTTTGAACCTTTTTTCAACTTTTTGGAAAATTGTCGTTGAGGTTCATAAGTATTGTTATACCTCTTCAGATACCTTTATGGACAAAGGGGATGTTGCAACTATCGGACTGATTCACATCAGTTCTAGTTTGTGTTTGAATTGACACAAAGTTTGTTTTTAAGATTTTAACTCATTGAGAGGTTGTTCTATATCAAATCTTATATTAGTTCAAGTGTATGAAAATACTTTGACTAATTTACATCAATTCTAGTAACTCTCTATTGAGAGAATTTTTCATTCATTCTTTTGATGTGTTATAGGCTTTTTTTTATTACAGAATTTCTTCTTGACACATTGTTTTTTATTTTCTCTATTTTGCACAATAGATAGATCGATTTCTATTTAAATACTGAGAAGAAGTATCCATTGAGAATGTTACCGTTGAAGATTTTTAATCAGCTTTTAAGGCAAACCAATCTTTAAGACATATTGATATATATCTTCATAATTGATTTCGCGTATCTTCAATTGAGAAGACAAATCTTAGAGGATATAATGCACTTCTTTAGTTAGAGAGTAAGTCCATTATAAAGAGTTAGAGGATGTTGGAGGGTAAACTTCTTATCAGAACGTTGACTTTTTGTCATAGTGTTGACTTTCTGTTAGAGCCAGACGACAAAATGTTTATCACACTTATCAGAAGCAGACTTATCAGATGCTTGTCACACTTATTAGAGGCATCCTTATCAGACACTTGTCACACTTATTAGAGACATCCTTATCAGAGGCAGAATTAGGGTTTTCTTCTTTTGATCTTTGAATCAGAGGCTCAAAATGGTTTTTAGTCAGAGACAGATAGTCATGTAGCGCTCTTTACTATTGTCGTCATAGGAACGAACATTGATGTGTATTTCTTTTGTCTTTATTGTTTTGACTAAGACTGTAGCTCGTCAGATGCATATTGCAATATTTCTTACTATTATATTATGATTTGCTCTATTAGTAAATATAATTACTTATTTATTAGGTAATAAATTCTTTGGGTTAGAAACGCGTCGATCGTTGTCTCTAACTTACTCACAATTTATGCTACCTTAAAATAGATAATTATTGATATAACTATTTGTCTTCTAACTTAATTTAGATACTTAGCAAATACATTTTGAGAATAATTCTTCTTTATTTGTTTGTTTATGTTATCATCAAAACATCAACTAGAAAAATCCTAAATAAAACCACTTTTGCATTTCCCTTAAGTCTTGGCCCAATTCACCTGTTCAATGGCACCAAAATCTTTCTTGCAACAATTTCAATTGACCACCAATGAATTATATGCATAAAACCACAAATTAATGAAATTAAAAAATAGCAAAAATTGAACTCACATTATCTTAGTGAAACCGATGATAAAGAATATCGCATTGCCTTGACGAAACACATAAAATAAGCAACAAAAATGTTAGTGAAGATCAAAATCTACCAATATAGCAAATATATTCGGTAACAAACAAAAAAAATCGAATAATAAAAATTTAATGTTAAAAAATATAAAAACAGAGAGAGAGAAATCAGAACGTTGAAACTTTCTTCGACCTTAGTGTAAGGCACCATGAGTATGTAGAAAGCAGCGATTGACCCTAAAAGCCAATCGTAACCGTAATGCTTCAGAAAATTCGCAAATTTATCATTGCAAGCCATTGTTTTCGTTTTCGGTGTGTTGCAAAGGGAGTTCAGAATTCCAACACTATAAACTAAAACATTAGTTGGGCCTTTTAGAAGTGTTGGGCTTTTATTTACTAGGCCCATTGGACCCTTCCCAATTATCTCGAGAAGTAAAAACTTCTCTTCGTTCGGCCTTAGGAAGCTGAACTTTGTTTCCCGCCGTCGCCGGAGCTTCATTCACCACCACCACCGTGAGCACCACCGCTTCAAACCGCAACAAAAGAAGCACTGTCACTTCAACCTTTTTCCTTTCACACTTCGATTCCTTCATTCACAGCGAAACCAATTGGGGTAAAAATCGTGTTCTCTCTATTCAGTTATTATATTCATTCACTGCCAATTTCTTTATGATTTTTATTTATACATTGTTTATGATAACTAAAACTATATAGGAATTATTTTCAATTATTATTGTAATGTTTGATTATGTACTATGCATGACCTATTAGATAACAAGGCAGCATAAAGTTCAAACAACATATGAACCATGAATGAATGCATATACTGCTACTATACTTATGCAATGCCTATCAATTATTTGTAGATAGTTGCTTCTCTTTTAACTAATAGTAGTTAAGTAAATCTACTCCTGTATTTATGTTTGGAATTTAGAAATTGGAAATGACAGTGGCGGATCTAAGACTCTGGCTCTGAGGTGCAAAATATGAGAATACTTTCAGATTTTCGGTGTCTTGGGCTTCAGGTGAAAAAGAAAAAAGATTTAGGGTGGTCAGAATACAAAAAAAGTAGGGGTATTAGTGCAATTTTTCAAAGTTCAAAGTGTGCGAGTGCACACCCTCATCATACACTGATTCCAAATTGTCCTTGACATATAAATAGATCTTATTTCATAATGTAAACTACTTGTCTAGTTGAATTTTTTAGATTTTATTTTTTAATATAGATCGGTTCTAGTAAGCATGTTGTCTTGTTGGAGGATGAGAAGCAAAGCAATACTGTTGTTGTTAATGATTTTTAATGATTATGTCAAAGACGGGTTAACTTTCACATAACTTTACAATATTTAGATGATAATAATATTATACATAAGTTGGAGTAGTTTACTTGATACTATTATACCATACTGCAATGTAAGCTTGAACCTTGATACTAAATTATTTGCATGCAATCTCACAGAAGCATCACATGTTCTTCTTCAGGGCTCATAGTGACATATTGAATGGCTGCGACGAGGACTCGAGTTAGTAGCTTTTCTCGCAATGTGTCGACTGTAACGTCTCAGAATTCAGGACTCAAGCATGGCCCTAATGGGACAATATTCCTATCATCTGGGATTCCAGATCTCGACAGTAAATACTTCTTTTACTTCCTTCAAATAGTAAATTAATTAATTGAGCTAGTTTATCCATGTCTTTAAATGGAAGATTCTTATGCTTCTTTTTGTTTTTGAATAGAGATTTTAGGTGGGGGGTTTTCTCTTGGTAGCCTTGTCATGATTATGGAAGATGCAGAAGCACCTCATCATATGCTTCTATTGAGAAATTTTATGTCTCAGGGACTTGTACACAAACAGCCACTCTTGTATGCCAGTGCTTCTAGTAGAGACCCTAAAGGATTTCTTGGTACTTTGCCTGCTCCAGCCTCATCCAAAGATGAGAAAACTCGAGATCATACACATGTACTTTAGTTTGTCCGTTGCACTCTGTGATCATGTATATAAACTGTTCTTAAGTTTGTCATGGTTGTGTAATTGGTTTATTATTACACTTCAATTTCAGGAAAAGGACCTGAGAATTGCTTGGCAATACAAGAAGTACTTTGGTGATCCTCAGCTAAATATCAGCTCTAATAATAGTAAGCTTGTCCATAATCATCTCTCCTTGTTTATTCTTATATCTCACTAATATTGAGAGTGAATAATTCACATCGTATTGTGTTGAATCATACTTGCATTGCACAGGTGCTCAACAGGATTACTGCAATGATTTTGATTTGCGGAAGCCTCTAGATAGACATTATTTTAGTGGCATGAATGTAGATTGTCTCAGCATCCAAGATTCCCCAAACCTTGCTTCTCTTCAAGATCGTTGTGCTGAATTTCTATCTCAATTCTCAAGGTGTGGAGATCTGTAGCACTATTATTGGAATGTTCTTTTTAGAGATACAGGATGGTTTCTTATGTTGGATGTTACTAAAATACCCTTTATATATGAATGTATTTAATTTGATTTTTTGTTTTCCAAGATAAATTATTGGTATTGATAAGGAGTATGTTTGAAAAATAATAATAAATGCACCTAGTAACTAGAAAGAGTGCTTATATTTAGGGACAAATTATTTTCTCAAAGGGTGCTTATAATTAGGGACAGAGGTAGTATATAAAATTGGTTTCCTTTCTATTCAAAATTTCATTCACTAAAATTATGATGGCATCAGCAGAAATGAAGGCAACCTTTCCTCTGCTGGCCGCGTTGCAATTCAATCATTCTGTTCTCCACAATGCAAATATGCAGACATGGTGAGTTAATATGATTTTTACTTTGCTTTTTTTTCTTTTCTGTCATATGGTTCTGAACTAAGTTTCTCATTTGTATTTGAACTGTATATTCTATTAGACTATTTCTATATGATTTCATCTCAGCTATTGTGAACTGTTTTTCCTTCACTCTATAAATGCTTTAATATTTTTCTAATTTGAAATGTGTTAGTAAAACATATCATTATTCCAGGAGTGGCATATGCTTTCCTTTATCAGGTCCCTAAAAGGCATGGCCAGGTCATCGAATGCTGTTGTTGTTGTAACATTTCCACCTTCACTTCTTTCTCCATCTTGTTCAAAACGATTGCAACATATGGCAGATACCTTGCTTTCTGTGAGAGCAATTCCAGGTTCATAATCAACTTCAATTGCATGTATTTACTTATCAATTAACTCAAATCTCATCACTAGATTATTTTTGTGTCAGATGAGGACAAAGAAATGGCAAAACTCCTCACTGGCTACCAAGACATGGTTGGACTTCTAAATATACATAAAGTTGCACGGTTAAATACACAGGTTATATTCTTGCTTCATGTTGATTTATCTCTAAATGGTATTATTCTTTTGGTTAACTCCTCTTATGCACATGAACCAGTAGTTCACAATGTCACATGTATACACAACTTTTTACATCCATTTATCCAGTTATATGCTCTCTTTTTTTTTCTTGTCTCTCTCACTCACACACACAACACGCATAAACACAATGATTTCAGCATTATGTAAGTTTTTTCCCTAACTTATGGATTTGTTTCACAAATGATTTTGATGTTTTACATTTGATATTTTTCTCCTATACATTTTTGCCAGCCAAATCTAACAAATTTATTGGAGAAAAAATGGATTTTCTAGAATCTACCATTTTCTTTCAGTTTGTTCTATCTGAACAGGCTTGTGTTGACTGTGATTTTTTTATTTGTAGGTTCCTGTGATTCTTGAGGCCACAACATTCTCAATAAAATTGCAAAAAAGGAGGTATTTGGTTCTAGAATGTCTTAATCAAGCACCAGTTGATGGTTCAACTGGGAGTTCGTATAACACATCTAGTGGCTGTTCTGGGTCAACTAAAGCTGGGACCCTTGATTTTTAGGAAATACCTTATTTATTTGTTAGTATTAGTTTTATATTTGTTAGTATTAGCACATGAAGTTCTGTGTTCTTCTGATAATCGACAGATTTTAAGCCGTAAATGAAATTTTGTACTAGTATTTGTCCCGCGCTTGCTAAATATCAGTTTCATGGATTGCCCATTTGTGCATCTAGTCACAGAAAGACGGTTAAATAGGTTTGAATATTGATCGCACCTTTCTTTCTTTTTTGCTCAATAAGTAAACAATCTTTACCATAGATGTTGTATTTAAAAACAATGGAACTTCTATGATAAAAACTCAAATATGATTATGAAGATGAGTTTAACGAGTGATTGAACATGGATTAATTTGAATGAAGAAGATATAGACTGGTTTGAGTTATTTGCAAATTGAGATTTGGGCAATAAGAAAGGTGATGGGATCGTGCAATTTGAGCGAAATTAGGAGACATTATAAGGCACAGTCCATTTATCCTTGAAATTCTAAGCATGTCAATAATGCATTAATAATAGAACAATCTTCTTTTTTAATCACAAGGAAAAAAGATACAAACGCAAGAGTAAAATGTACATATTAAATTATCCGTGCATTTGTAGATCACCTCAGATCTTCTGAAATCGAAACATGATGAATATCTTCTGCAGCCTCTCCACCCAAACCATGGCCATTACATTTGACAAAATATAATACTCAGGAGTGCTACTTTTCATCCCCTCACTACTTAAAAAACTTCATTTATAAGATTCATACTCAAAACCTTAATAAAGGAAAAACTGAACTTATTGTCACTTGAACTAATAAATATTGATAGGAAAAAATTAAGATACTCTATCACAAAATCATAGTACAGAAATGTTCAAGAAAAATAAATTTTAAGTTGAGAAACAAATGAAATCCAGTTAGCCATTGATTTCCAAGAAATATTTAAGCAGATAAGAGTTGATTAAGGTAACTTCTTCAGTCAAACATGTGGGGAAGTGGTCTGACAGCCATAAATGCGTCCACCATCTGAAAGAAAGATATAAAAGGGAACTACGTAAGTTTTGGAGCAAATAAGTGATCAAATGAATTCAAGGCTTCAATCCAGCTAATCTTAGAGATGAGGTAAAAAAATGGCAACCCAGCAAACAAGCAGTTTTGATAATAATTTCATAGAGGCTGAAATTTGTTTATATAAAACAAATATTGATATGGATTTTAGAGTCAGAATACATAACATGATTCTTTACTGCTTAATGCCATTCCATTGGACTAGATTGAAAATTAACAAGAGTTATATACAATAAAACACTATCAGTCAGCTATTAGTTACAACAGATTCTGACAGATGGCAGTTATATGTAAGCAAGTCGGCTAATGCCATCCCCAAGTTAGTTACAACTATTTCTGAACAGAGTAACTTGAACAGAACAATTGTCTAACAGAGTTTCATGATGTATACTCTAACAAGTTTGGTTCATGTAATTCAGATAAAATGAAAAGGAACTCCTACTATTAAAAAGAGAAAACCTTCAATTTTAATCCTCGCAAAAGGTTAGGATGTCACCAAATTATCCCTCTAAAGATTTTACCTCAAGATTAAAGTGTCACCATATTAGTCCTCCAATGAATTTTTCACCAAACTAGTCTCTCATAAATGCACAATTGTCGCCGAATTCATCCATATGAAGGACTAAAGTGGTGGAAAAAAGGAAGAACTTGGTGATATTTTGCATTTTTTAGATGAGAGGATTGATATGTTGGCACATTAAACTCTGAGGTACCATTTTGGTTACAAAAATATTTAGAATCCTAATGTGGTGACGCCCTAAACTTTGGAGGACTAAATCAAGGATTTATTGCAAAAAAAAAAGGTAATAAGTTTAGTGTATACCTCTTCTGTAACCTTAGCTCGAGCTGTCCGATGTCTCTCAACTAGTTCAGTCAAAACTTGAACTAGGCGCTGCTTCACCTCACCAGTTAGCATGCGTCCTGCTCCATACTCCTATGAGAGAATGATAAACTTGTCAGAGAAGAAAGTAAACAAGTCTCATTTGGCTACATGTAAAAATAATTTAGGAAAAAAGATAGAAATATGACCTCTTTTATGTGTTCGAGTTCAGCATCATCTTCCAGGAAAAAAGAAAGGTATTTGACAGGTATATCTACCTGAATGATGTCATCCATCAAATGTTTAGCCAAAAAAGGGAGCATGGGATAACATCAGTTTTTATCAGATTGGTACACATATCAAATTAGTCCATCTTGACTCTTGTTCAGATATTATTTGTTACAAGCAAACTGCATATTATTCATCTAAATAAAGCAATAAGAACTTACATTACCTCAAGATTTGCTCCTAATTGTCTATGTTTCTCTATAGAATCTTGCCCACCAGAGAATGCATGTCTGTTTACCTGAAGATAGCCACAAACATACAGTTTGTGATGAACTTAACCAAGTGGATGGAAAAGAAGGAGATAGAGTGAAGAACACTAGAGTGCACAAATAATTAGATTTTATGATCATCCAGTATTGTAGAGCAAGATTTACTAGAGTGAGATCTAGTGCTTGGTAACGATTCTGAATGAATTTCAAGGAACGTGTAAGCAAACCCTTCTATATCTTGCATATACACTAGTATTACCAACATTGGTAAATGGAAATTCTAGAGCTAATCAGTGTCACAATGAACAAATAAATCTACAAGACCTAATTGTAAGCAACACAAACCAAATCTTTAAAAATAATAATTTCAGAAACAAACCTTATTCTTTATATCTTTTGCTGAATCAGTCACATATATTGCAGAATTGGGATCACTGGCAGACATTTTTCCTGTTTCTCCCTGCAAGCATTTATATTTCAAAAAAGCATTGAGCAAACAGGCAGAAAATACAATTACACAGGAAGAGACTATTTTCAAAGAGAAAATGTCAAAAGGCTGCATAAACTCATTGTGTCCCAAGCCAGATTCCTCAAACTTTGGCAAATATGCAATGGTAAATATATACATGAATATGCACATTACTAGTTTGTCTTAATTTCATAAATTGACACTGTTTTGCAAAATGATAATACCTGTAATGCGGGGAAGAATAATGACTCAATCAAAGCAGGCTTGTGGTATCCAATTCGAGGAGCAACATCTCGCGTCATTCTAAAATAAGGATCCTGAAGATGTCATAAAGAAATACTATTACAAAAGAATGGGTAAAGTTTAAATGACAGCCTCGAAAGAGGGGATCAAGAACTTATTTTGTAGAAGTTTTACATCATGAACGGATTTTAACCCAATCAACCAGAAATTCCATCAGTAAGAACAATTTTGAATATTAACATTTGGTAACTATTCAAGAACTAACATATTTTTCACTTAACCTGTGAGTTAAAGCTTCACTAACAATAAATGTCTTGATCTCATTAGCTAACAAATAGTTAAGTTATAAACACCTAAGAGAAGAAAATGCCAGCCACTGTTAAGTTAAAACAGATCCTTTTTATGACTTTCCTTTTCCTTTCAATACCTACATGTACATCATGTGTTTGAACATAAATGATATAAAAAAACAAAAGCAAGAAGTTTACAGAAACATTGAACCAGATATCAGCATTGTAATAGTAGTTAATCTTAAAATGAAAAAAGCTTAAAATTTTCATATAAAAGCATCATAGAACAACAAACCTGGTCAATTGCACAAGGAATTAAACAACGGAGATTCTCTTTGCCAGAAAATAGATGAGGAAATGAACTAGGAAATGATGGAACTGCCTGCATAAACAAATGATGCACATGCAATCATTTTCATGCAACAACTTCAAAAATGTAAGATTATGAAATAAATAGGATCATAAAAGAAACTAACACAATGCATTAAACACACAAACAGACACGTATACTCTGTAGGATTGGATTTGTTGACACAGGTTTACAAACCCACCATTGCGTAGAAGTTCACAATATGTAGATGTAGACTCACACTAACACATACAATATACTCTTATCTACATATATTTGAATGTCATAGATGAGCATAGAAACATCAGATTACAACTGCACAGCTTAATCTGAAGAATAATATAAACAACCAGATGAGAAAGCTGTCTAACAAGAACTTGCAACTCAATGGAACATTTTATTTTATAACAATACATTATGATCATTTTAATGACAGGTGTATTCTACATAGGGAAGAGACAGACCATACCTGCACAGGTGGAAAACTAACTTTTCCAATATGATCTTCCCCAGTGAAACCAAAAATGCCAACAGCCTGGTTATATGTCACACGCTTTGCAACCTCTACCATGTTCCTGTAGAAGGCACTGGAGAGAGAATTTCTTCAGTCAGTATATAGTGATTAGCGATGCAATCAGTGTTGTCACTGTTTATCTATTCCTGATAGTTGTATAAGCTACTTTACTATTGCGTAGCTGCAACTGCAATTGCAACTGTATGCATAGGTTCAGTTAAGCCTAACAGAACTGAAATGATACAATGAAAATCACTTTCATCAGAATCTATATCAAAGTTCTCTCATTTTTCTCTCATCAATAGAACTTTAGCTTTTAGATGCCAAGAGTTACAATACATACATATGTATGTATGTTTCTGTGTATGTTCAAATTTAAAAGGGCATCAGATTGAGAAATTTCTCCATCAAGGTTTTATTTCAGGACAGAGACAATTGAATTCAAACCTCACTCAATAATTTTTTCCCAATAATGATGTGTATATGCCCCATATCAAATTTAAACAGCCAACCATGATTTCAAAATACAAGCCCAAAAAATCAATAATATCCACATATTTAACGTTGTTGGAATTTTTTATGGAAAAGACCATTGTCGCATCTGGTAAAAAACCCTGTAAAAAGTTTGGGATGCATTGGTGCACTCTTTTCAGAGTAAGACAAAACCATCGTTGCGATTCAAGTAAAACCAAATGGAAAGAGTACAGTAAAGACTATTGTCTGTACTTAATCACAACATTCGTCATCGGAAAATGAAATTGTGCACAGGCTACAAGATTTTAGTTTTCATTCTTGAGTGGCATCAAGTATTAATCATGTAGAAAGCATGAATTGAAACCAATTCACTTAGTTGCATTAAGCCCAGAAAAAGACAAGGTTATGTTAGGCAGACGACAACATTGTCAAACTATGTCAAATCTTCATAATACCGTGTTCAAAAATCATACAAGACTTTGTAGAAAGCATGAAACCATTTCCTAATGCAGAATTTCATTTAATATCATGTTCTTATGGTTGCAGGTGCAATTCAGTTCTTATTACATCATATTTCTAGTAATGTATAGACACATTCTTATAAAATTCCTGCAACTACAACTACAAATAATCCAAGATTTTACAAAATCTCAAGAAATAATTGGAAAACATACTTGAGAAATAAACTTTTCAGGAAAACATGCATTTATAACTAACTCACCCGCCAACATAATTGAAATCAGAGAAGATGAATGTCTTTGATATGTCAAAACCACAAGCAATGATGTCCTTTGCATTCTCCCTCGCAAGTCTTTGGCACTCATCTATAGTAAGATTTTTCCACAAGAACTTCTCATCATCAGTGAGCTGTATAACTAGAGGAACCTTAAAAGCATCTTGCAAATACCTACACATCATTTTCCACCACATCAAGTCGTAAACAAACATCCCCAGGAATCACAGCAATTTTGAACAACTTCATTTCCACATCTCAACTATTTAAGTATCTAATTTTGTTCCATCATTACTGTAAAATTCTATTAGCCTATCAGTTATGCTTTAGCTACGTCGGTTAAAATAAGCTGAATAATGTAGCGCAATTTCTTAGGTGCACTTCAGGAGCGAGAGGCTAATCTCAATGGTAATACTGTTCAATGTATACCACGTCAGATACCACAATAAAAATGCAGCTACAGTAAGAGACAGTAATGGTCTACACATAACTGTAGTGGTACGCATTGAACTCTGATTCATCTTGTTCTGGTAACACTTGAGAATTTCACATGATAATACGCAGTAACTACTTTAGAATTCACTTAGTGGTATGATGACAACACAATTGTAGCATAATAAACGAAAACGTCTACACTCACAGTGGATCAAGTTTTGCACCGGCCTGGTTTCTTTAATATGTTGTCAAACACAAATTGCAAAAAATAGTCGTTTGTCCAATTCAGCTACGCTATAGTGATATCACACTGCTATAGCTGCTATTTGACAACACTTTGTACAAAATAGCATATCATTGAACAATAGTGATTTTGTTCAAATTCTACTATGCAATAGCCGCTATTGGACAAAACCGAAAAAATGAGTTTAAGTTTATACATTATTTTGCCTTCGGATACAATAACCAAAAACAGACACTTCACTTGGAAAAGCAATTATACATTATTTGGATAGGATAATGTAAAAGTACTTTACATAAGCTTATTTGAGCTCATCCTAATATGTAAATAGTACTTGTGTAAGTGTTTCCACATTCACAAATTTAACTTGATTTTTTTAACTATTTCCAAAAAGAGAAACGAAATGCACTCACTTGGTGAACATGAATGGAATCAAATGACCTAAATGCAAAGCTTCAGAGGAAGGTCCACGTCCTGTATACAAGTAAAATTTCTCTCCCTTTTCGTATCCATCCAAAACCTCAGTAAGATCACTGCCACACATATTAACAAAAACAGATTGTCAACTAAATTGCATTAAGGGAGAGAGAGAGAGAGAGAGAGACAGAGAGAGAGGCGAAACCGGTGAGCGAAGAATACGCCGCGGCGGAGGAAGGCATGAGCGGGGAGAGAAGTGAGACGTTCGACGCGTTGAATGAGAGATTGATCGATCCTTTGACATCCGAAACGATCGATGAGTTTGTCGTAATCGATTTTGCCGCCGTCTTTGCCGGCAACCTCCCATGGAGTCACCACCTGCTCTTCTTCTTCTTTATTCGTTTCTGTTGATGGTTCCATTTCTCTCCGGTCGTCGGCGATAGTTGCCGCCGGAGAATGAAGATAGTGTAGTGATATTAATTCAGAGTAGGGTTTCAAAGTTTAAACCTTAGGATTATAATACTATAATTATTATGTGTTTTTTTTGGTTAGGTATTGAATTTTAGTAATTTAAACATATTAATATTCTTTAATTTTTGATAAATTTTTAAATATATTATTATAAAATATAATTGAAGTATAATATTATATAAAGTTAAATTTTTTTGAATGTAATGATAAATATAAAAAAAAAAAATTAGTCAAAAATATGTCAACAAAAAATATTATTATATTAACAATATTAACTCAATGGTTTATTTAAATATATGTTTGATTAGTTAAAATGTAATAGGTATTTAACGGAATTAATATGTTGTATCGAGTTTCAATCAAGTCACACTCAAACTTAAAAAATAAATTTACGACAAGGCAACTTGATTTTTTCATATGTCAGTCTTAAGTGGTTATGGCAAATATTATAGATGCATTGTAAGAAAAATGAGAGATTAAAATTTTTAGAGTTTGGATCTAAATATGAGAATTTGTGATTTGAAAATGAAAAAAACAGGGTTTAAGATGAAGGTTATTGAGCTTTTATTAAAAAAATTAGGGTTGAAGATGAATATTATTTAGTTTTTATTATTTAATTGGTTTATTAATTAATTAATTAGTAATAAGTTTTTAATTAAATAATTAAATGAGTTTGTAAAATAAATTTTAATTTTAAATATTAAATATTGTCTAGTCAATAACAATTATATGGTCATCATGTGTCACTTCATCCAAAATTAGTCATGTCACTATTTTTTTATTAAAAAAGATCGATAAATGACTTTTTAAAAACTTGTTAGAATTTGCAAGGGTATAAATCAAACAAAAAAAAATTAAAGGGACTAAAATTAAATCGAAGCATATTTGCAAGGATCAAAAATATATTTAAGCAATTTTAAGCACAATCACTCTCTATTTTAAGCACACTTTTATTTCAATATCACATCCATAAAAAACAATTTATATTTGTATTTATTAATAAAGAGAAAATAAATATTTTCTCTAGTTCTGGCTATATTTGCCTCTGGTTCTGGTCGTGTTTCCTCTCGTAATCGTTCTGGTTGTGTTTGCCTCGATTGTGTTGCCTATAGTTCCAATTTGACAGTTAAGTTAATTAGTTATAACAATAACTAATTGGAGGGAAGACATAGTTATATAAGCTATGGCTTGTAGTTTGTTGAAAAACATACTAATGATAGTAAGTGTTTTCAAGATCAATTGGGGAGAGTTCAAATTAGTATAAAACAAAATTCCGAGAGATGAAAAAATATTGTACTTTACTTGCTTATTGATAAAGAAATATAAAGCTATTGTTGAAGACGTAGGAGATTATTGCTTTGAATCTCGATAATTCTATGTCTTTTTCATCTTTAATCCTTTCTATTTCAATTTTGCATTTATTGTTCAAAGTTTCTAGGTTGAATTCATATCAACATCAAATTCACCATCCGCAAAAAAATAAAAATCAAATCTACCACATTTAGAAACAGAACCACAATGCATGAACAAAGTGTGAGAAATCAAAGATAAAAACAATAGAATAATAGCATATGGCAAAATCTAAGTCCAACTATAGAATCCAATATTGAAGAAAAAGCGTAAAGTTACTCCAAACACCTCACAAGTCACAACAACTAATTCCTTTTATATTTTCACAATAATTATTAGACCATATGGGGCTGCATCAATCAAACCTGTAGAACAGATTAATCGTGAATTACTTATTCAAATCGGAAAAAATTTACCTTATGAATGCGTCAACATGAAAAAAAAAAAAAATAAGCATCACGAGAGTGGTAGCAAAGGCTGTACTATAGTAGTTTTGGTAGCCTTAATTGCTATAAAACTATATGGAGCAGGGGAATCCTTTTCAAGAAATGATGTTCCTCTCAAGTCATATTTAGTTAAACTTCTGATCATTTTAACCGACAATATTTAACACTATTATACAAAGTTCCTCCTAGAACCAACAACACTGCAGTTACAAAAATGACTTGCAGCTAGAGGATCATAGAATTAACGCAGTCTAGAGCTACAACTTCAGTTGAATCAACGTAGCCATTTAGTTATTAAGAAAATGTACTTAGTTATGTTGTGTTTTGAATGAAATTAGTAATAATCTTAATAGATGTTTAATATCAATATTGTGTTGTATATGTTTGTACAACGGTCATAGTTATTAATAGTGTTTTTATTTAAGAATATTATTATGTTATTATTGATATATTATGTCTTTTTTCTATGTATTTTGGCTTTTTTTATTATTGAAAAAATAACCAAAATAGATAGAAAAGAAAAGAAAACATAAACATAATATTTCAAAAATAACATATATTATTGTTGAATAAAAACACCATTGATAGTTAGACACTCGGATACAAACATATACAACATTGACACAAAACAACTATTAAAATTATCATATATAAATAAAGAGTTACTAACTTCACTCAAAACACAAGATTAAGTACATATTAGACGTCAAGAAAATAATACTAGCACTAATTTCTGATTATATGTAAATAAGAAAATACTTTAATAACTAAATGGCTACCTAAAAAGGCGATGTCGTTGTCTCCAATTCGATCCAGATTCAACTGAAGTTGCAGCGTTTGTGACTGCAAGGTTGAGTTCTACGATTGTTTTCTTCCGTAAATGTTGTTGTTTATAAGAAGAGCTAGTGTTAAATATTGTCCAGACAAACATAACAATTAAAACGATCACAAGTTCAAGTAAAAATGAATCGAAAGAAAAATGAGATTTTAAGAAGATTGTACTACTTTTTGTAGTTCTACATCAAATAAAACTCCCAAAACTAGTGTAAAATGAAACGAAACGAAGTGAGATTTTGTTGCATCTATATAATCTTTTTATTTAAAACTTTCCACTATATTCTACGTTGAAAATTATATATCAAGTCCTACTTTTTTTACCTTTAAGAGGTCGCATCTCCATCCTTCGACCAAATGATAAATTTTCTGTGTGCGTATTTTTGGATGCGACCATCTATAACCTTTTAATTTTAATAAAAGAATAATTGTTAATTTAATAAATAAAACATAATAAAAATATTTAAAAAAGCAAAATGATATTAATAAAATCAAACAAAGTATATTTAATAAAAAAAATATATCAAATTTAATACGGTTAAATAAATATGCCAAAACAAATAACGTGATATATTATTTTAACCACTATCTCCTATTTTGCAGATAAATTAACAATTCCTTTCCATTTTTCCTTCGATTCTCTTACACGTAATGTATGCCAATGCAGCTTAAAAAAAGTCTATATTTTGCCTTTTCAAAAACTGGGGTTAGCATTTAGTATATTAGTAAAAGTAGAGTGGCTTAAAAGTAAGGGTAGAGAAAGCTAGAAAGGGAAGAAGAGACTCTTAACTGATTGATATTTTTCCTCTCTCCGGCACAACACTCCATACCATAGTCGCAATCAGATATAATTATTTTTTATTTATATTTATTTAATAAAAATAAATAAATTTTAATAAAATACAAATTTTTTGTTTCAAGAAATCGCGTTTTGCAATGTACTATAATTTGTTTTTGCAAGAGTAATGGTCAAATTCTATGTGTGTTTGTGTCCTTCACACAAGTCAGCATGCTATTTCTTCTCAGTTTCTTTCCACTCACATGGAACAAGAGAAATTGAGGAAATAGCCTAACATGCTCAATGTCATAATGCGATTCCGAGAAGGAAATAAAAAGTTTATACTGAATCCATTTGAAATTTATTTATTTTTATTAAACATAGCGTAAAAGTAATATGAAATAGTTCATGGTTGGAGTGTTGTGTTGGAGAGAGAGGAAATATTAATCATGTATTAGTGTTACCAATTAAATAGAAATGAGTCTCTTATCTATCCCTAATCCTAAGTTCGCCCCCAAATTGTGTGATTGGTATGAGTTTTTCGTTTTATATCTTTACCTTTATTTATTATATTCATAAATATACATTCATCTATAATATTATTACGTGTGCACTTAATATTTTGATTCAAGCACTATTCGTAAGGTTGTGTGAAGCGGAGTTTGTCCAATCACTACAAGAAATTTTAAAGTTTGACCCAAACTTGTGAATAGAACATCATTGTCTTATTATTTTTGGAAGTCATTTTAGAAGTCATGTTTGAATATAAACCTCTAAAATTATAAAATATTTACATTGTTAAATTTAAAAATATTAAAATACTTTTTTTTAAGAATGTTTAAAATATTATTAAGAGTTCATTTATAAAAATTTAAAATTTTCAATTTAAGATAAATCAAATGAATTTTTTTAAGATAACATGGACCCAAAAATGAGATTTTGAGATACTTTTTGTAGAGAAACCTTTTATAATACTATAAATACGTCTTGCAAAAATAAACTTTCAAAAATATGTATTAATATTTCAACAAAGACTAAAAATATTGTATAATAATTTTATAAAGATTAAAAATGTGATTTTTCGCATGAAATAAAAAAAAAATTTCAAAAATTTTATAAAAATTAAAAACTTATTTAACTTAGAAAAAGTTCAAAATAAATAGTGACAGAATTCCACTACCCAAATCCCAATAACTAGTAAAGGAAATTTACTGAGATAAGGTACAAAACTACAGGAAAAAGGAAGGGGTAAGAATTGTAGCTATCAACAAGTTCCGTACAGATCAATTGGTGGTGGTGGGTCGTTTCCATATAATTTTCGTTTTCATGTAAGAGTGGTTGCTAAACGACAAAAAAAAAAAACATGGCAAAGACAAATATAACGCACAAAGAAGAAGAGGACACAACAGTGTATTTGTCACACAAAAAATGTAACAAACAGTCAAAAAAATTGTCTTTAACTATATTCGTTTTGAAATTTATTTATTTATTGTATCTATATATTATTTATTCATGTTTTGTTTCTAATAATACTTATAGTTTATTTAATATATCTAATAACAACAGCTGGTGTTGGAGTAATTTTTTATTACAAATATTTTTAAACACGAGTGGCAAATATTTGTGTATTATAATTTTTTATATGTAAGAGGTTTGGTTTAAAGACATGATGTTTCTTTCAAATTATTTTTACTCAAATTTCTAATTTTTTATATCCTCTATATATGCAATATTTAAAATTATTATACAAATCTCAGAAAACAGTTCTGTTTTACACTTACTATAATGTGTCAATTTCATTTTAGTCTATCCAAATTTTATCCACTAATTATGTTGTGTTAGTTTTAGCTAAATGACTTTTTTTAAACAAGTGAAAGTATTTAAAGACTGCATTTACTATAAAGTCTCTTTTGAAAAACTCTTTTTTGAAAACAATTGCAATGGATGTAGTTTAAACCCACAAGCATAAAAATAGCAAATCATATTTAATGGATAAAATTTGAATAGAGTAAAATGAAATACCACCATTAAATACTATTTTATGGGCATTAAAAAATTGCCCAGAGTAAAAATATTAAAAGTTTAAGCAAAGATGATTTAAAAGAAATATGATCTCTTCGAAAGATTGTATTGTTACTTATATTTTTAGAAAAACATTTTTAAATCTCTCTATCACTAACAAACAGAGTGTTAGAGTTAATGCTACCAACACTATTATAAAATCAACAAGAATAACAAATGAGTGTGGGGTTTGAGAATGTAGTGAAACAATTAATAAGATTGAGTTTTTGATAAAAATGAGTGGGTGTAAATAGTAACAATAACAATTCTATTATTAATAAAGAAGAACGTGCAAGTAAGAAAAATCGAGGAAATGCCAATTTCACTTTTGCATGGTCACTACCCTCCTCATCTCTTTTCCAATTTTATTCTCTTTTTTTTTTTTTTTTTAATTTATT
>JBBPBP010000004.1:63224271-63244572 GCA_037974735.1 Cicer chorassanicum
ATACAAATAATCAAATTAAATACACTTACATATAATTTTTGGTAAACTATACACTTATATTTTTTAACATATGCAAAAATGACAAAAAAAGTTTAGGTTTTGTTTAATAAAATTAGCCGATAGCTATTTAATTAATTGAAGTGTTCGATAAAATTAGTGGTTAAATTAACTTAAAATATAAAATAACATAAAAGAAAATTCTTAATTAAAATATATTTTATCAATTAATGTTAAATATATTTTAAAAGTAGTAATTTAATTTCTTTATTAATTTAAAATTTATTAACCTATATATAATTTTTATTTATTTATATTAAATTAAATAAATAAACTATTGTAAAATAATATTATAAAGTAATATTGGCAGCTATTTGATACAAACGAAAAACCATTAAATTGATTCATTGCAAAAGGTTATTATGGATGGAAACCTAAATCCTAAAACAACATAACATATCAGTGATATTTATTTAGTATGCAACAAAAATTATGTCCTGCTGTGAGGACTCTGACAAAATCCGTTGCGTTTGTGGTTGTGTATATGGCCTGCTGTGTTGTTTGCGTTTGTGTTGCGCCCTCCTTCCCTGCTTTATGCGTCCTCCTCATGCGCTCTTGCCTGATGCTCTGCCTGCCTGATGCCCTCCCTGCTTTGTGAATGTTTGTCTTTATCCATCTCTATGGCTATTATTTATATGGTATTCACACTTCTCATTTTCATCACTCCCACAACATTCATCATTTTCATACTCATCATTTTCCTAACTCATTCATACTCATCATTTTTTTCTATCATGGAAAATCCCTCTCAACTCCCAGAACATTCCTCTGTGAGTAACAGAGAGAGATTCAGAACCATAATCTTATATTCTTCCCAATTAATGCTTGTACTAGGAGCATTTATTTCTTTGGAACTGCATGAATCAACATTGGTATTTTTGAAAAATCACAAATCATTCAAATCATGGCTAATCTCTTTCCTAACGCTGATCAGTATACTATATGCTTTTATATTTTTTAACACGGTGGTTGAAAGGCCACAAAACCGATGCATTTTACAATGCTTAGTTATTATCGTGATTGATGGGGCTGTTTCATTTATGTGTATCAAACATTTATCATCTCTAACTGGTTACATATCTCTAGTTATGTGGCTTGTAGTTCTATTGATTGCTGTCATTTTAAAAAGGAAAGACATTTTAAAACAAATTAAAAATTTTAAAAATGCGGCTCCGGCAAACAATACCGCTGCAGCAGCTCAACCCGCTCAGGCAAACGACACCGCTGCAGCAGCTGTAGCGGCTCAGGCAGCAGCTGAAGCTGCTCAGACAGCAGCTGAAGCGGCTCAGGCAGCAGCAGCAGCTGAAGCGGCTCAGGCAGCAGCAGCAGCTGAAGCGGCTCAGGCAGCAACAGCAGCTGAAGCGGCTCAGACAGCAGCTGAAGCGGCTCAGGCAGCAGCAGCAGCTGAAACGGCTCAGGCAGCAGCAGCAGCTGAAACGGCTTAATGGGTTGAATCATAGGGTATGCTTGGATTAGAGTCAGAGTTTAGTGTCCATGTTATGTTTGCTGGATCATAGGGTATATTTGGATTAGAGTCAGAGTTTAGTGTCCATGTTATGTTTGTATTAGAGTCAGAGTCCAGCTATCTTATTAGTTGTTTAGTGTCCATGTTATGTTTGTATTAGAGTCAAAGTCTAGCTATCTTAATCGTTGTTTAGTGTTCATGTTACGTTTGTATTAGAGTAAGTTATTAATAGTAGTTTTTATGGTGTTTTTCTTTCATTTTGAGTTTTTATGGTGTTTTTCTTTCATTCGTATGAGTGAGAATCAAACTCAATATTCCAAGATTTACAACAGTTAACATTTGAATTCATATTTCATATTGCTCTTTTTACTTAACCAAAAAAACTCTTCATTTGTATCAAGGAATCTGTAATATACAAAGAACTCAAATGTAATATAATAAATCAATAAACAATGTAAATTTAAGCATTTAACACTGACAGTAGAAAGAGTAAATAATGATGATGGAGATCTTTTAGGCGTCCTCTCTGTAAAGTACAAATAATGCAACCATTTTCTTCACTATCAAATCAAACTACTCAGTCTTCAATAATTAACTCATAGTAGTGTCCAGAAAAATTGAAATAAAAGAATAACAGTGTATTGTTGAAAACCAAATCGAAAATAGAATTCTCCCTAATGTTTTTCCCCTTCATCAAGAATCTTTCTTTTCACTTGTAAAGTATCACACACTGGTTTAATTATAATACTTATGTAAGTCATTAAATATGTATAAATGGTAGTTTTTTGCTATCCAATGCCATCTTTCTTTCTGTCAAAAAAATGCCATCTATCTTGTTTAGGTGTTATTCCAGATACAACAAAAATAAAAGATAAACTCTTCTGAACTAACAACAACATGAAGATTCATTTAAAAAACACTTGAAGATAAACCTACATCATGACTTACAGAGAATTCATCACATTATCTTATATTCATCTCCTACTAGTTGTAAATTCAGGATTGTGGCGAGTTGAAATTCCTTCATTTCTAAATATTCAACCAATCTCATATACTTTCAAGAAGTTAGCAGGTGACACAAAAATGAAGTTCTCCTTTAAAGAAAAGGCAGCATTCTAATTATTTATACTGTATAGAAAGAGCAATTTAGAATTATTAAATTTCACTTTCACTTGCAGCTGACAAGAAGAGAATTAACTAACCAATTAATTTGTAGGTGTTGAGGGATGGAAAATGGTCTGAGCAAGAGGCAGCAATTTTGGTGCCTGGAGATTTGATCAACATCAAGTTGGGAGATATTGTTCCAGCTGATGTTCGTCTGTTGGAGGGAGATGCCCTTAAGATTGACCAATCTGCACTAACTGGTGAGTCACTTCCAGTCACCAAGAACCCTGGTGATGAGGTCTTCTCTGGTTCCACCTGCAAACAAGGTGAGCTTGAGGTTGTTGTCATTGCCACTGGTGTCCATACCTTCTTTGGAAAGGCTGCTCACCTTGTTGACAGCACCAACAATGTTGGTCACTTCCAAAAGGTACACTTTTAAATTTTGTTTTTTAATATAAGCTTCTAATAAGTGCATCTTTGGATTCACATTGAATTTGGCATAATCACGATGTGCCACTGTGATTTCAATAAAAACTACACTTTGAAACTCAATGTTATTCTAAACATACACAAAATGTTTCATAATTTAATTTATTTGATAATTGATAATAACTTTGGACTAAGTGCTAATGTTTAGATATTAATTTGATTGGATTTCTATTAGGTGTTGACATCCATTGGAAACTTCTGTATCTGCTCCATTGCCGTGGGAATGTTGATTGAGATTGTTGTGATGTACCCAATCCAACAAAGGACATACAGAGAAGGTATTGACAATTTGTTGGTTCTTCTCATTGGAGGTATCCCAATATCCATGCCAACAGTTTTGTCTGTGACCATGGCTATTGGGTCTCACCGTTTGTCTGAGCAAGGAGCTATCACCAAGAGGATGACAACTATTGAGGAAATGGCTGGTATGGATGTTCTCTGCAGTGACAAGACTGGAACTCTCACACTTAACAAGCTCACTGTGGACAGGAATTTGATTGAGGTTAATGACCAATCTAAAAGTTTTTTTGACTATCACAAATAAATGTGATAATGAAACAACATATTGCATTAGTGTCTCCCTTTTGTTCTGATCAAGGTTGTTGATTGTAAACACAGGTGTTCTCCGCTGATTTAGACAAGGAAGGTCTTCTCTTGGCTGCTGCCAGGGCTTCCAGGGTTGAAAACCAGGATGCTATTGATGCTTCAATCGTTGGGATGTTGAGTGACCCCAAGGAGGTACTAAGAATTATATTTTTTTTTCTAAACTTACATTTTTTATATTTAATTTAAATTTAGAAATTTAAATTTAATTTACTGGTATAAATAATTTAGAATTACAATTAGTAGGGAGATAAAATAAATTTAATTTTATAAATAATAATAAGTTTTAGTGACAGACAATACCATAGGAATAGATTAATTCTTTATTTATATTTTTCTAGGTTTTAGTGACAGACAATATCGTAGGCATAGATTAATTCTTTATTTATATTTTTCTAGGTTTTAGTGACAGACAATACCGTAGGAATAGATCAATTCTTTTCTTATATTTATCTAGTTTTTAGTGACAGTTATTATTGTGGGTAGAAATCAAAAACATGTAGTGACAATCTTTAGAACATGGGGTGACAGTCCTCAAAGTGTAGCAAGACGCCCCTTAAAATTGACAGTAGATTTGAGTGTCACTCAAAGTATTACTGACCTTTACCTACAGTTTTTGACATTTAGTGACAAACTTTGTGTGTCACGATAAGTCAATTTTTTTGTAGTGAATAATACTTCTTGATGCTCGAAGATCTTGGACTAGTAATCTAATTCTTTTGCAGTACATTCGCGATGAACACTAGACATGTCTCTTTTTTTAAACATGACGTTAGATCCTTATTCCTTATTATATAAGAAAATAAAAAGAGGTTGATTCCTCAACATTTCCTTCCTTTGAAAATTAAAAACACAATGCTTTTTAAGCTTTTGTCTGACTGTAAGCTGATCAAGAACTTTACAGATAAAAAATATTTGAAATCTCACCAGCATTCTCTTTAGATGCAATTCAGTCGCAATTCTCAGATATAAGTCCCTTCCAAGAGAATTATGGTATGCAACAAATGGTCTGGCTTCTGCTCCTCCAGCTGCTCCCTAGTCAATGAAATTAATCAGAAAAAAGGGAACCCTCCGTGTAAAAAATGCAAGATTTCTCTATATAAGGCAAACGAAATTTTACGGTAAATTCAGCCATGATAGTTGTGAAATGTGAATAACAAAATCCTTCCTTTTCATGATTTGGAACGAATACAACAACAATCCATATTGTGGAAGAACCGTGAATTGGCATGCAGATCGCTGTGGGTAAGAGCGAATTTTAGAACATTATCTTATTAGTTGTTTAGTGTCCATGTTATGTTTGTATTAAAGTAAGTTATTAATAGTAGTTTTTATGGTGTTTTTCTTTCATTTTGAGTTTTTTTTTATTGGTATGTTTGTATTATTGTTTTGTATTTGTCGATAGATTGTTAAATCTCAACTTCAATGACAAGTTTGGTTTATGTAATTCAAATAATGAAAAAGAACTCTTAATTTGGTTAAAAAGAATAACCCCAATTTGATTTTATCAAAAGAATGATAAATCTATTGTACAAATAAAATAAGTGTTATTTAGTTACAAGAAGAAATTATATAGAAAAAATAGATAGAAATAAGACGTTCTAGAGTTTTACAAGTTCAACGACTTCTGAGAAAAAATAAAGGTATCAATAGGTATATTTACCTCAATAATGACATACATCAAATGTTTAGAATCTTAAGCTATGACTAAACGTAAAATTCAAATCAACATGCTCAAACACACCTTGGTTGCCTCCCTAGAGTGTGTTGGGATGAGAGATTTTTACAAAAGAATGTAATTTGTTAAAGTAATTCAAACACTACATTAAGCCACAGACGATACAAGTGTTAAATTTAAGGGATGATTTTAAATATTTCCTGATAAAACAAATAGTTACCATCTCAATTAACCACCTCAAAAACACATCACATTCGTATGAGTGAGAATTAAACTCAATATTCCAAGATTTACAACATTTACCCACACAGTTTATATCAAACTATTATGCTAGACCCGAATTGTATTAGTAACCAACGTAATAGTGAAACCAATACAAAATAATATTTGAATTCATATTTTATATAATATTTGAATTCAAATTTCATATTGCTCTTTTTACTTAACGAAAAAAAACTCTTCATTTGTATCAAGGAGTCTGTAATATACAAAGAACTCAAATGTAATATAATAAATCAATAAACAATGTAAATTTAAGCATTTAACACTGACAGTAGAAAGAGTAAATAATGATGATGGAGATCTTTTTATTCTGTTATTACAAAAACTGCTAGAATAACAAAACTGTCCCTATTGTTGGACCTTGAGTACTGGGAAGGCTATTACATCTCTAATGCTGGGAGAATTTGTCAAAAGCATCACAAGCCTATCAATTCCAAGTCCCTGGAGAGATTATACTCTTAGTAAATGAATGTTAAAAACAGCAACAACAAAAAAAAACTATACAAAAACATGGAAATAGATTATGTACCATTCCAGAAGCTGGAGGCATTCCATACTCCAAAGCTGTTACAAAATCATCGTCAAGAGTCACTTCATACAACTCATCCTCATTTTCTATTCCTTCTTTCTTATCCCCATTTGTTGAAACAGCTGCTCTTTTCTTTTCATGTTGTCTAACTTGATCTTCTAGGCGTCCTCTCTGTAAAGTACAAATAATGCAACCATTTTCTTCACTATCAAATCAAACTACTCAGTCTTCAATAATTAACTCGAGACAAGGTATCATGAACAGAGCCCCACTTATCTATTTCTAGAATTGAAATAAAAGAATAAAAGTGTATTGTTGAAAACCAAATCGAAAATAGAATTCTCCCTAAGGTTTTTCCCCTTCATCAAGAATCTTTCTTTTCACTTATAAAGTATCACACACTGGTTTAATTATAATACTTTTTTGCTATGCTGTAAGTCATTAAATATGCATAAATGGTAGTTTTTTGCTATCCAATGCCATCTTTCTTTCTGTTAAAAAAATGTCATCTATCTTGTTTAGGTGTTATTCCAGATACAACAAAAATAAAAGATAAACTCTTCTGAACTAACAACGACACGAAGATTCATTTAAAAAACACTTGAAGATAAACCTACATCATGACTTACAGAGAATTCATAACATTATCTTATATTCATCTCCTACTAGGGTCTTTTTCCCTTTTTCCGAGTTGTATAGAAAATGAAATAGTTGATGACAAACACATTATAATTAGTTTGTGGTGAGTTAAACACATACAAAACAAGTTGTGCTGCCTGAATGTGAAAAGTATAAAAATTATGGAAGCTTACCTGATCTATAGGATCAGTCAATTCTGAGAATGCGTTGCCTAGTTCACGACCACAAATGAAAAGTTCAAACCTCTCAGTCAAACCTGTGGATCTAATGGAGGATCAAGTGTAAGATTGAAGATAATATCTAAGAAACAGGAAATGTGTATGAGATTATGTTAATCAGTAGATTAAGATGTCTTTTTCACAATAAATTTTGCTGTCATAAAAACAAAGGGCAAAGCCAATTGATAACAGAAAATTTCAAATTCAATAGAATAGAAAGTTATAAAAGAATGTTGATAACATCTATATTATGGTACTTTGGGTCAAAGCACATTTAAAACCTGCAACGAACATCATTAACATTACACAGTATTTTGTAAAATGTGTCTACCTGCGGTGTGGTTTAGCCAATGGAGATATCTCAATTGGGTAGTCTAAAACAAATGTAGGTTGGATGAGCTTGGGTTCTACAAATATCTCAAAAACCTGAGTACAAAATAGAAGCAAACTGGTTAGTGTATGAAAGTTTAATTGACAATATAACAAATGTAGTCAAAAATGGTTGGCAATATATAGATCACCGCGTGAAAAGAAATTTGACTAATTGTAAATATAACAAACTTTATCAAATAAAATGAATAAAAAAGATGCCTATATGAAAGACGAAGATGAAGGTGAGGCCAATCAACCTCATTAAGAAGGTGACCAACAGATTGGCATGCTTCTATGGAAGTTTTATCCTTGCTATCAATATTCTTTCCAAGGGTACCCAGAGTAGCTTGCTTTGCAACCTCAAGATCATTTCCCAATTCATTGAAATCAACACCAGAAATTTCTTTAACAAGATTGTGCATGGTCTCCCTCCTCCAGGGCCTTTTCAGACATATCTCAACTCCCTATACAGATTCATTACACACGCTTCAACAAATTCATTATTGAACAGAATAAAATTTCTAAGAGAAGACTGTCAATGCTCATTGTACACCAGCACAAGAGAACTGTAAAGCAATCAGAATAATATTATAATATCAAGTTCAACTAATTTGATGTGAAAATAATAAGGAGCGATAGAAGAAACCTTGCAGCATTAAAGACCATGTTGAGGTTCAATACAAGCCAGTAACTTACCATTCCCAAGTTTATTTTGAAAACATAGTAAACAATTTTTAATAACATCAATGCTGAATTTGATTCATAATATAGTATTTATTTAAATATATTAATCAGAATCAAGTGTCTTTTCTTTGTCAACGTGGCATCCCTTTTAACACCTGACCAATAAAATTTTAGGTCGATAACAACAATGTTTTACCTGATAATCAATGGTAAGCTTCCCGTGAACTGCAAGAGCACATTGAGTGACAATTTCCTCTGCCATATTCATCATGCTTTGGTAGTCTGAGTATGCTTCATACATCTAAAGATTAGCTAATATGAATAGATTTCAGAGTGTAATTCCGATAATATGAAAAGTACAAACTATACAACAATGCAAATTGAAACTACTCAATATTTACACTCATCCCAAAGTACTAAAACTTAGATTTTCAGGGCACACTTGAAAAGACATGTGTTGATCCACATTAGGATTTGACAAAATTTTATGTGGATGATGGATGCCTGAACAACCATTTTCTTTTATTTGATAGTGGGACTGAATGTATAAAGATTGGCAACAAAGTATAAAAAAGGGAAAACAAGTGCTATAAAGCTCCTGCTATAGTGGGTGGGGTTCACAACCATTTCCCATTACGAATATATTATATATTTGTAGGTAGCTTTACCATGCATTTGCAAGAGACTAATTACACAACTCAAATCCATGACCGCCAGTAGTTGTTCAATAGCATGATATTCAAAATTACATCCATTTAAAAATAATCAAAGCAATTCTTCCTAAATTTAAGCTTCAATTTACCTCTATAGTTGTAAATTCAGGATTGTGGCGAGTTGAAATTCCTTCATTTCTAAATATTCGACCAATCTCATATACTTTTTCAAACCCACCCACCTGTCATAAAGGAAAGCTTTAAAATGGTTAGAAACTAGACTAAACCAATAAAATTGTCTAAGTCACAATCTCAAATTTTATTGCATGAGGAAATCCTCTCTATGCCAAGATCAAGACAACGGTTTTTCAAAAAGTTAACAGCTGACACAAAAATGAAGTTCTCCTGTAAAGAAAAGGCAGCATTCTAATTATTTATACTGTATAGAAAGAGCAATACTTCATGATGCTCGAAGATCTTGGACCAGTAATCTAATTCTTTTGCAGTACATTCGGGATGAACACTAGACGTTAGATCCTTATTCCTTACTATATAAGAAAATAAAAAGAGGTTGATTCCTCAACATTTCCTTCCTTTGAAAATTAAAAATACAATGCTTTTTAAGCTCTTGTCTGACTGTAAGCTGATCAAGAACTTAACAGATAAAAAATATTTGAAATCTCACCAGCATTCTCTTTAGATGCAATTCAGTCGCAATTCTCAGATATAAGTCCCTTCCAAGAGAATTATGGTATGTAACAAATGGTCTGGCTTCTGCTCCCCCAGCTGCTCCCTAGTCAATGAAATTAATCAAAAAAAAGGGAACCCTCCGTGTAAAAAATGCAATATTTCTCTATATAAGGCAAACGATATTCTACGGTAAATTCAGCCATGGTAGTTGTGAAATGTGAATAACAAAATCCTTCCTTTTCATGATTTGGAAAGATTACAACAACAATCCATATTGTGGAAGAACCGTGAATTGGCATGCAGATCGCTGTGGGTAAGAGCGAATTTTAAAACATATGGTTTACATATCCCTTTATTTCCTTAACATTTTGTATGATGAACCCCATCTATACACAAAGAACATCTAATTTTAAAGCCATCTAGTTACTGTTTTGACAAACTTCATATCATTTTATTACCGAATTGAAAGGTAAAGTGTTGTCAATTGCAGACCGTCGAAAATAGCGGTTTGTTCAAATTCCGTGTTGCTATAGTGCTATAGTGCCGCAATAGCGGCTATTTGACAACACTTTGTACTACATAGCTTATTGCGGAACAATGGCGATTTGTTCAATTTCTGCTATGCTATAGCGACTATTTGACAACACTGTGTAGGTATAATACTCTAAATGTAAACAAAAATTACTAAATTACACCAGAAACAAACATGTGATCGAACAAGAAAGAAATACCAACAAGGTGATGAAATAGATTTCTAAAATGAATGGCTACTTGACAAGAAATTAGCTGTCATTTTAGTTACCAAAAAAAGTTTAGCACTGAATTGATAATGGCAAGGAATCAAATAAACTCGGAAGAAGGTAAAAAGAGGAGGCAAATTGGTCAATTACTTATGACCAATAAGTTAGCTTAGTAAAATCACAACTAACGATGATATAACCAACTATTTAAGAGTAACAGGTGGGATAAAGCCATTTAATTGAGATCTTATAACCCCTATATCAATCTGACGTTCATGAGAGCCAGAACAATGCATCAATATATGAGAATAATAATACAAGTAGATAATGCTTACCAAACTGACTTGTTAGAATATCACAATTACTTCTGAGCGATTGATGCTCTTCGCATTTTATAAATATTAAATAATAATCTAACATATAAAAATCAAATAAGAAGCAGATTCCCCATAGGCACTTTTCCTAGAAAGAAAAAATTGGGTAAGTACATGAAAATCAACAAACCTGCAAAACTGGAGTTTCTACCTCAACGAAACCTAAAGAATCCATTGTCCTCCGTATCTCTGATACAACCTATTTGAATGGAATTGATCAGAGAAATAATCAAATAGTATATGCTCAGGCATGGAAAAATGGAGAGGTATTTCTTTTTAAAATTATATCAGACAGAAACACAGAAAGTGAGGCTACAATAACAATCTTTCAAATGATATATCCATTAACAGCATACAAAGAAAATATGCAGCCATAGAGTAACAAGATAGATATATTGATGTATATCATAATGTATTATAGCCTGAAAGTCCAAAGATAATGAGCCCATGCTCAATCGTTTTACCAAAAGTCTACTCCAAGACATCACAACTGTCATGTTGGTACTGAATATTATGAGTCACCATCTGAATGGTTATAATCACTCTAAGAAAGATCCCTTTTATTTGATAGAAAAATAAAATTTTCAAATTTAGTGAATATGGTTGGGGTATAACTCTGATATCTTTAAGTAAAGGTAAAAAATTGGGCAGCTTTGATGTCCGTTAATGTTATCTTTTTCTCTTGGTTGTTTTATGTTTTCCTTTTAAGTTGAGAAGAATCTCTTATCCTACAAATTTAGTGTAATACATATCTTCTTTTCATCTTACTAAATTGCTTCTTTTGGTTAAAATAGGAAGAAAAAATTACTAGACAAATTTCAAGTATATGTAGGAGAATGATATGATATATAAAAAAACACAGGGAAGTGACCAAAAGAACGGAGATGACAAGGATCTAATTCTAGAGCACTTGATCTTTACCTATTTTGATACCATGTCATAAGTTGGATATCCTAAAAGTTCAAGTTGTTAAGTGAAAGCATAGGAATGGCTTTATTTAACATCTATGACACAATTAAATTGTCTAGTCCCTCTATCAATACATATCAAAAATGAAAACTCCCTTGAAAACAACTATGAGCAGAAAGCCAATGAGAAGCCATAAAAACAATCTTATCTGGTAACTATAGTGGGAAAAAGATGCACTCATAGATGTAGGCAATCTCCTCCAACAAAATATACCAATGAATTGCATGAACATCAAAGTGCCATTAAAATTTTACCTCCCTGGTTTTAACTATAACATTAATATGAGAAATGGCTCCCAATTAAAAGGATGAGTTAAATAAATAGTTGCCAGCCACATTAAAAAAATAATGCACTGATTCCCTTAAGAGGCATGGACACAGATAAAGATAAAATGAGCATTCTAAACTGACAATAAATAATAATTTTTTAATGTTAAAATTAAAACTAAAGCAAGTAGCAATGATCCCTTGAGCAAATAAAGTTTGGAAGATGAACCACCTTCGCTCTTTTGCGGAATACATCAGCTACCTCTGGATTTGCAATCATATCTACATACCTAACCACAAGTCCACAATAAACATGAAGAAGAAATATTTGAAAAAGGGACTATTCAATTTTCAGTACGAGGGTGAGAATAGTAATTAGAGATGCTGTAGAAATAAGAAAAAGAAATAGTGGTAAAAATAAAGAGAATAGGAAACAAATAAAAATAAAAACCATTAAAAATAATTTGATGGATGAAAATATTTACCAGTGATGACAAAGAAAGAATGATTGGATGAATGAAAGAAAGAACACCCACCGGATTTTATATCCCCAACAACAATAAAATACGGTACAAGAAGAGAACTACGTAGTCTAAAAGCATTGTAAATGAAAGAAATATCACCGATAAACTACCAAATGCATTATTAGTATATAACAACAATGATAACAAGTAAAAGAGAAACAAATACGATATTGAAATACAAGCTTACCTTTGGCGGTAGCGTTTATCTATATCAGTTAGACCATGATATTTGTCAGGCAGTGGAAGCAAAGATTTTGTAAGGATTGCAAAAGATAGGGCACACACAGAAAGTTCTCCTGAAGCCAACAAAGAACACAAGAAGGTGGTAAAGCTGTAATAAAAGAAAATTTCAAAAGAATGGCCTACCGATTAATGCACTATCTGAATTATTACAAAATATAAAAAAGTGAATGGAACACAACTATCTAAAACAGAATATAAAAATAAGATGAAGACCACATTTATTAGAAACTGGACATTCTTGAAAGGCCACCACGATGAAACTCAAACATTGAGTACAGTTAATCTTCCACTTAATTTGTCACCACTTTATTAGACTTGTTTTAAAGATTTCTTGGAAGTGAAATGAACATTTTCGGAATTCACTTTTGCATAAAATGAATTTTACATTTACTTTTAAAAAATAAAAATTGTTAGGTATCTTGCCTGATTGACCTGTCCCAAATAATAGGGAATTGAAATTGTAGCTAAGATGGTTGTTTCGTGTAATAACTTAATAAGTATTCATGCACTTATGCGGAAACAACACAAATACAGAGAATATACCCAAAAGGATACAACTAATAGGTTAGAAGTTCCCCAATAAACATTGTTTGGATACATCCAACTAGAGACAGCTTAGACTTTCAGTTGGAGTAAACACCTGTCTACATTGTACTCTTCTTTTAATTAAAAGGAAAAACACTTGTCGAAAATATAACATCGCCTCAAAATTCTCATCTTCACTAACATTCTAGAGTTTGTATATGTCATGTCAGAAGAAAACCTTCAGTATCTTAATTTACAAAAACAAGGGCACGTGCACATGAATTCACAAGCATGCAAATCATAGGGCTACTGCAAGCACACACTTTGTTTTTACATTGAGGTAGCACACAAATCAGATGGAAATCCGATATATAATATTGACTTTCGGGCTGAAGAGTAGCATGTATGTAGAGCAATGCATGGTATATCGATTTACCGAAAAACCAATTTCTGACCCAAAAAGGAAAAGAAAATTTATTTAAGTCTAAGATGTCTATTACCTTTTTCTGTGCGTTTTATTGTTCCTCTTACACCTAGTATATCACCAATATCAACATGTGCCTTCAACTGCTCAAACTGACCATCTACAAGTCTCTCCTTATCACAATAGAGCTGAAATCATATATTTTAACTTCAGTTAGAATTTTTCACAATGTATCCACAACATTTGTCCTAAAGAATGAAGACAACTATGAAGACTTAAGAATAAGAATAGGGATCATATATACTTAAAAGTTAACAAAAGTCTGACATGTCTTAGATCAAAGTTATAATAAAAGTACAAAAACAATAAAAGGTGTAAAAAAAACCTGAATTGTCCCCGAATCATCTCTTAGTGTCAAAAACGCAAGCTTTCCAAATACCCTCCTTGCAACAATTCTTCCGGCGACAGATACATGATCATTCTCACTATTAGTTTCTACCCCATTTCCTAAATCTCTATAAATATCTTGCAGCTGATTAGCACTGTGAGTTTTGTTCCATTCATAAGCATAGGGGTTGATCCCTTTGCTTCTAAGTTCTTCAACCTACAAAACAACCAATAAGCAGGGTTGGCAAAAATACTAATTTTTTTCTTCAATTGAGAAAACAATCTTCTCAAAATAAAGACAAATAGTTTATCCCTTTGACAAGCACACAACAAAAATCCATCACATTGTTCAAACTAACCATAATCAAAGAAAGGTTCACCTAATTCTAAGCAATAAAGCACATACCTTCTTCAAGCGTATGGCTCGAATGGCCTCCCTATCGGAGGTGGAAGTGGTGGAGGATGAGGAGGAGCTCCGGCGGTTACGACCGGTGGAGGCAGTAGAAGAAGAGGAGGCGCGGATAAGAAGGGTGCGAGGTGTTTGACGAAATGCGTGAAAGTGAAATTGAAAGAAATGGTTCTTGAATGGGTGCCGTGTTAGGTTCAACAGTCTCAGCGCCTCCCCCATTTTCCACTCTATCTATCTCGCGCCCACTTCGAGATTGGCTTGCTTCGCATGATACTAACTCTTATTTATCTTTTTTTTTTTTTTTTTTGTAAGGTGATCAAAATAGGCGAATAAAATATTTAAAATTCGACAAGTTATATTGTTACTCTTAAAAATGATCCGTGTTCTTAATTTTTTAATGTGTTACTTTACCTATCTTAGTATCTATATAGTATATATTATTATATATTAAACTTATTAAACTATTTGTCTCCATAATTTATTTTCTAAATTTTTTTATTTTAATTAAAATTAAAACTATTATTAATTATAACTTCATAACTCTTTTGTTTTCTCTTGCGAAACCGTCTCACCACCAAAAGAGAAATCGTTCTCCTCCGTTCTTCTTTTATCGTCGCGAGTTCTTCTACACTGCAAGAAGCTCTCTACTCTATCTCACTCTCAATTCATTCGTGTATGCACCGTCATCGCGCCATTATTTTCAGTAGACCTGACAAAACGGGCTACCCGGTCCATTTAGGGTCAGCCTTAACAGGTTACTTATTCGGACCGGGCTAAAAAATCCTGTTTTAATATGGGCTGTTAAAATACTACCTGAGCCCGGCCCTATACGGGTTGCGGGTTGGGCGGGTAGCCCGCATATTTTTTTTAATCTTTTTTATTATATTTTTAATTTTCTTGCGACTTTTTTAATTTAAAAATTTTCTTCATGCCGATTTGAAAGCAACTTAGTTCGAAATTTTTTCATGTCCATTTAAAAACAACTTAGTTCTACATGCCTATTTAAAAACAACTTATATGATATTCTAGATTATTAAAAATACACAATAAAATAACACACAAACTAAGTTCGAAATTCGGATTTTCCAATTAACACAAACTCGATTCAAACAACACATTATCCAAGACAACACATTATCCAAACAACACACAAATTAATTTTTGTTTGTTCGGGCATTTTTTTTAAGACCAATTTTACTCTTTTTATTTTTTTTTAAATTGATTATGCGGGCTGCGGGCTACCCCGGTACCCATACGAGCTAGCCCTAATGGGTAACGGGTTTATTCGAAATGGGCACAAAAACCCTGAAAAAATTCGGGCTGAAATTTTTAGGCCCAAGCCCTATGTTTTAGAGTGTTGGGCGGGCCGGCCCATTCAGGCTAGCCCATTTTGATAGCTCTAATTTTCAGGTCTGTCTTTTATTTTTAATGAACTAACGACGAAGATAGATGATGCAGCACAAATAAGAGAGATGGTGAAGAACGATTGAGGGAGACGTGAAAAATGGCAGAGAGACGATGCTAAAGATATCAGAATGAGAGAAGAAACTTGATTATTATTTTTATATAGTTTAATAATTAAATATTAAGTATTTTAAAATAGAACAAAAATGTAAAACTTCAAACTTTAATGTTGAATTTAAAATATGATCAAATTTAATTATAAATGACATGTCATTAGCATATTAGTGATTTAATTTAATAATATCAAAATATATTTATTTTAAATTGTACCATAGAAGTACCTTTAAAAAATTTATTTTTAATATAATATGTAAATAATAATACATAAAAATTATCGGTAAAATAAAACAATAATACACAAAAATTAACATAATATCTAAAACTTTTTAGTATTTCAATAGTGAAAAAAAATAATAAGTGTGTAAAATTAGTCAAAACAAATATTATTAAAAATTAGATAAGATAAATGAGGAAAAAAATATCTATTATATTTGATTTATTTGTTTATAATCTTTAATGATAATAATTATTTATTTATCCTTCATCTTAAAATAACTATCCACAATATTCTTAAGATAACATTTTATATCATCAAATTAATAGAGACATTGATTTATTATCTTCAATAGTTAGTGACGATTATACGTGTGTGAAGTCAGAACCATGGTGGTGAGTAAGAAAAATGCCAAAAATTGACCATGTACCCTTTTTATTTTTATACCCCACAATTTTCTGAAAATGCTAAAAATATTTTTTTTTTTTTTTTGCAAAATCCACTTTCACTTCTGGAAAACTATTTTCAAGAATTTCTGTATACAGAGTTTTACCGGAAAACTTTTTACAAGTTTTCCAGTAAAGAAGGATGTTTCCGGAAGGGAAAAATGTGTGTACCGGAAAACTTTCACCAACATTTCCGGTACAGGAAGTGTTTTCGGAAAACTTTCTCCAACATTTCCGGTACAGGAAGTGTTTCCGAAAAACTTTATCGACAAGTTTTCCTATACACACCCTTATTTAAAAAAATAAATTAATTATATTAATTTTTTTAGATCACTTTGTAGAATTAAAGTAAAAATAGTAGTATTTTTTAAAAAATTATTGAAAATTTTGGGGTGGCCGTGGGAAAGGGGGAGCGAGAAGATCGTGAGGTAACATCGCCGATATCGCTGGAGGGTCGGGGTGTTACATAAAAAATTCTCACTACCAATTGAGCTAGCTCAGTTGGTAGTGGGAATGTGATGAGACGGTACTTATCCCCTAGGTACCGGGCTTGATTCCCACGGAAGGCAAAAACTCGCTAGATTTCCCACACTCAATTGGTAATTGGAATGTGATGAGACGATACTTATCCCCTAGGTATCGGGCTCGATTCCCACGGAAGGCAAAAATTCGCTAGATTTCCATGTGGGAATGGGGGGAGCGAGAAGATCGTGAGGTAACATCGCCGATATCGTTGGAGGGTCGGGGTGTTACACCATTAGTATTCTTTTTAGCCTTGGGTATAGTTGGTTATTCTCGAATGTTGTTCTTCACAATTGATTCAATCTCTTCATTCATGACTTGTTGTCTTTTGCCTTTTATAGCTTCAACAAAACTTGACTATGAAGAAAGTAATATAACTCTTCATAGTCAAAAGTAATTTCATTAGCCCTTTCATAAATGTCATTCATGTCTCTCTTTCTCCCTGATCTTTCGCTTGAACTTTCTTCTTGAAAAATAGATGAAAGAGGTGGTGGAGTTGCATCTTGAATAGGTGTCGTAGTCTTTTGGTCTTCTTATTTCCCTTCAATTTGCACATCTGGTGAGTCTTCAATTGATACATTTTTATTCACCTTCTTATTAAGCTCTATAGAACTCTCCTTGCATTCGCACATATGATTACTTACATCATTGTTCAAATACCAAGAAATATTAGTATCCTTATCTTTTTCCTTGAGAGTTATCAATAAAGTAAACTTTTCATCTTCATGAACAAAATTAGTTGCTTCTTCTTGATTAGGAGCGTTATGACATCCCCAAGAGAAATGACCAAATTTATGACAATTATAAGATTCAACTTTAGATTTGTCATACCTCATTTTAATTTGATTAAAGCCACAATCTCTTCCTCTTCCTCCAACATCCTTCAATGAAGCTTCGGTCTTGAGAACTTGCTCTAATGGCTCATCTTGCCTTTTCTTCATTCTTACTTCTTGAGCTTGCAAAGAACCTTTTAACTCCTCGATAACACACACCACACAATCGAAATTAGGAGTCAAGGAACGAAGAATCTTCTCTACTACACGAACATCTTCTATCTTGTCTCCATATCTCTTCATTTGATTAACAATTATCTTCACCCTTGAGCAATAATATGAAATTGATTCGGAATCCTTCATCTTCAAATTCTCCCATTAGAGATTGAAGGTTTATCTTATTTACTTTGTCAATGTCTTGAAGTGATTTCTCCAAAATCTCTCAAGCTTCCTTTGAGGTAGTAGTATCGACAACCTTGTCAAACATAGAATCATCTAAACTTGATAGATGAAGGTGAGAGCAAGTTGATCTTTCATCTTCGTCTTTAACAGTGATTCCTTATCATTTTGAGACAGACTTTATTCATCTAGTGGCTTCTCATAACCTTTCTCCACAATCTCCCATACACATTGAGAAACAAGCAAAGCCTTCATTCGAAAACACCATTTTTCATAATTCTCTTTTGTAAGAAGAGGAAAATGGAAATTAGTATAGGCATGCGTTGCCATCTATCAACTATATTTGCACAACAACTCTCTCAACCAAGCTCTGATACCACTTTGTTAGAGAAAGGACCTTCCTAATAGAAAACTCACAATTTGCTTTATTTTAAATGTTAAGTACAAGAAAATATTTATAGGTACCATAAGAGAACTCTAGACATATTTCTAGAACCATCCCAATTAATACATACTTCTAGATATTTTCTACACTTTCTATATTTAATATAGTTCTAAATTTTTCAATAGATATTTTGACTTATCTAAATAATTCTAGATTATTCTAAATTTCAAATTATACTTCACAGTGCCATATATACATACTCTATTTCCAGCATTGTCAAACTTCTCTTTCTTGTTGTTTATCTATGTGTGTTCCCTTTTCATTACAATAAAACACAACTTCCAATTGCATAACCCTTTGTTGAACCATAGTCTCTTTACACACAAAAGGTTTGCCTTCAACGACATTAATTAATTTGTCTTGTTAACTTATTATTAGTTTTATGCAATAGTCAATATTAATAATTAGTAATTAATATGGTTAATATTTTATTGAGCGTGAATTCATATCTATAATGTACTTATGACTTCACTCTCTAACTCTGCTGCCAAACCAATCTTATATTATGTTTTATCTGTGTATCTATTCATCACAAATTTTGTATATATTATATACACTAGAAAGGCCACCCTTTTCAATGGAGTGCCTAATGTGGTTGCCATGAGCTTGAGAAATGAACTCAAGAGGCCTAAGGCAGAATGTCGAGGCTATTGTTACAAGTAAAACAATTACTACATCTACCTGTGATCCAAATCATATAATAAAACAAATTTACTTCCACGTCAAATTTAATAATTAGTACATTTTAGAAAAATTGTGTAGAATAGAACATTACTATCTTAATATTTTTGCAAGTTTTGTTCGAATATAAAAAATTAGATCTCAAAAATCATAAATTTTTTACATCAAAATTCAAGATTCTAATATTTGGTGGTGGATGGTGATGCTAGACTGCAGCTATTGTCACTGGTGTGAGGAGGAGATGAGAGTTGAAAAAAATTATGTTTAGTTTATGGTTAGAGAAAATATAGTCTTTGTTTAGACTATATAAAATTTAGAGTGGTCAAGGTACAAAATTAAAAATGGATATCAATGCAATTTTTCAAAGTTCAGGGTATACTATAAAAAAAAATATTGGGACATCTCTAACCGGGGTCCTGTGTGAATGTTCTGGTTGCACAAGTTAATTGACTGTCGACCCTGATGGAAACGAAACATCGTTAAATTCAAAAATATTTAAATACTTTTTTTCTAAAAACGTTTAGAATATTATTAAAAGTTTATCCACAAAAATGTAAAATTTTCAAGATGAGTTAAATATAAATTTTTTAATTGTCATATATTTAATATAAAAGTAAAGAAAATATGGACCTAAAAAGGAGATTTTGAGATATTTTTTGCATAGAAACCTTTTATTGGGACTAAAAAATGTGATTTTTCATATGAACTAAAAAAGAAATTTCAAAATTTTATAATAATTAAAAACTTATTTAACTATAATTTTTATACTTAAAAAAAAATTCAAAATAAGTAGTCAAAGAACACTACCCAAATCCCAATTATATATATGGGTACCTGTTAAAGTCCCATATAAGGGTACTAGATTTTTTTAGCTAAAATGTACCAAAACAATTATTATATTAATTATAATTTATTGTATAAATAATACTCAAGAAAAATATCAATCACTAATGAATTAGTTAAAGATGGTCAT
>JBBPBP010000004.1:63263259-63276054 GCA_037974735.1 Cicer chorassanicum
TTATTTACAAATTAAAGGATCTCAATACATTTATTTTATAAATCAATAAATTAACGATTATTTGTATCAATTAAATAGTTATTTGTTGATTTTTGTACTTTAAGAAATATCATTACATGAGAAAAAAAAATATCATTTCTTATTTATAAGCATTATGCTAATTTTTTACATTTATTTGTAAAAATATTCAATATTTACTATTATGAATAATAAAAATTTTAAAAAAAATTAAATTTTATTTCAGTGTTGCATTTGGCAAAAACATGTAATTACTATAATTATATAAATAATAAGAAATAATTTTTTCAAAAAAATTATTTAACTAATAATTTAAAAAAAATATCAATATATATTAAATTGACTCATTTACTGTAGAAATTTTCAAATATTAATTACGATGAAAAATTTTGAGGTGCAAATGAAAACTTTTTTAAGTGAAAGAGTTGGGTGTTTTGGGAACTCGTAGTTATAGGACAAAGAGAGAGGAACGAAGGGACCCTATAGGGTGCTATATTGTCAAAACTATAGTAATTATAACAATCCACTAAGATATATATTTTTCTAAACAATAAATATTTATTTCCTCCAATCAATATTTTGTGTGAAAATAAGCCAAATGCTCAGTCTGTACCACGCATCAATCTTCACTATAGTCAGAAGTCTATTGAAAGTAAGCATCTTGATCATTTCTTCCTTTCAGTTTTAGCTGGAGATTCTCTCTCTCTCTCTCTCTCTCTCACTACCAGTGAGTATTTTCAAAATGTTTTTGAGTAATTGAGGAATACATACCGACACCCTTATTTTTCTCAAAAAAAGACATTCTACCTTCATTTCTCCGGGTATAATGCCTTTGATGTAGCTATGTACTCAATTAATATATAGTTTTTTAATCAAAAAATAATAATATATAGTTTTAACATTTCCATCTCAATTAACTTATATTTTCAAATCACAACAAGCTCAAATTAGTTAATACGATTCAATAATCAAATATACTATAAGTTTTAAAGTTTTTTACACTTTAAATCAATTTTAATTATTAGATCATTTGATTTTAAGTATAATTACTTCTAAAATTACATATACAAAATGTGATATTTTATCGTCAATTTAAAACTTTTTACGTTTGAAAATTAATCTCTAACCAGTGTATATAATTATCAATACTTTATTATATATGATAATATTATAATATATATATATATATATATATATTTGGAATTTAATATATAAGCACTAACATGCAAATATGTTTTATACTGTCAGTTAATTGCAACTGTCGAATTAATAAAAATATTTAATTTTTATTTTAATCAGCTCTAGAGTCACAAATATGAATAATTCTAATTGACTAACAAGGAAAATAAATTTATGACGACGGTGCGTAGAAATTAAAATCATTTTTATAGTAAAATATAAAAGAAGGGTGCCAAAATTAAAATTGAGATAATATATAATAAAATACATGAAGGATGTACATTAATTACCTTGGATGAAGGCTATTCTTGACAACTTTCTGACCATACTTCCTCCATTTGTAACCATCATCAAGCACATCCACCTCACTTCTTGTTTGGAAACAAAACCTTGGCTCTCTTAGTTTCCTCCTCACTTTCACCTTGCTCTTCTCTGTGCCTCCACTCCTCCACCTAAAATCATCATATATACATACAAATAAAAATCAATATTAAAAAGGAAACTCAAAATAAATAAATAAAACAAACTTCAATCAATATATATACATATTGTTCCATTTGGAACTTAGATTCACATAAATGATCTCAAAGTGACCAAAACTTATAAGATATTTGGAAGAAGCCTAAAGAATATATATCATGATATTGGGGTATCTAAATGAGTATGCACGTGCATGCACTTATGTATAGAAAGAGAGTGAGAGGAACATGAACATGGAAATTGCCAAATTTACCATGTGTTGTTGCCATCACTAGTGTTTCCAGTGCAATTCTCATCACTCACAGCTTTGGGATCTAGAGTTCTCACCTGATCCATAAAACACAAAATTTCCATTAACTCATTCTATCATATCCATATAATTAACTAAATTAATTAATCATCATTATCATCTTAATGAATAGATATGAAAACAATACCCTAACATTGAAAAAGACATAACAACACACAAATAACTAAATAATTTCACCAAAAAAAAAAAAACAAATCTCACAAATTATAACTAAACTTGAAGATTATGGAATAAACTTCAATTTATTTAATCACAAAAAATTCAATTGATGTTAATTTTGAATAGATATATATAAACACTAATAAAAGTAAAAAAGAAAATTAAACTTTTGTACTATACATTAAAATTAAATTAAAGTACCTGTTCGTTATTCCAAGGAGTTCTAGTGACAAGGTCGTTATGGTTGAATCCGGCGGCCGCCGTGGTTGTTGTGACGGCTGCAGCGGTAGCGGTGGTGGTGCTACCGCTGCCGCCGGAATTTAGAGATTGAGAAAGTTGATGAGATTGTGTAGAGGGTGACAAGAAGCTAAGAACTTGATTTTCTTCAAATTGAACAAAACCCATTTCATGGATGGCTTGTGGAGTGTTTGTGAATGAAACTTGAAGCTCATAATTGGGAACATCTCTCTCTCCTTCCATACCCTATTTTTTTTATTTTATGAAATAAATCACAAATTGGATTTGGAATAATATCTTTGCTAGATTTTGATTATTTTTTCTTCTTGTAACCTAGCTAGCTAGCTTGATCTTCTAGTATGAATGGTATATAGAACACAAGTTCTAGGCCATGTGAGGGTTTTTTTTTTGTGTGTGTATAGTTTGGTCAACTAAGAGTTTTATATATATATATATGCTAGCCAATGAAATTCTAAGGGGAATGTTTTTTTCTTGCACAAACTATTATTTACCTTCTTTTTCTTAAGGGAGAGCGTCAATATTATTATTTAAGTGTTGTATACACACTCTTTCTCTCTCTCGATTGTACACGTGCATTGTCCTAGGTGTTGCTATTCATTGGAATCTATATGATCAACAAGTGTGAGAACAATGAAACTAGGTATTGTCGTTTTTATATGATAATTATTCATGCACATCATTTTGCTCACGTCAGTTTATTTTTACTTTCTTTAGGGGATTTTATTTTTACTTTTAAGCCCTATGTATAAATTTTTAGTTTATGTATATTTGCTAGGATGGAATTATTAGAGAGACGTTAAAAGAAATGTAGAGGTTATATGTAGGACAATTAAGATGTAATTATTAAAGACCAATTGACCGATATACGTACTTTTGAAATATTTTTAGTATTTTTCAAATGACAACAAACTAATATATATTTTACTCCTTATAAAATTAAGATCTTCTATTGAAGGTTAATATATATTTTACACTCTATTATTTTCTTCATTCCACTTATTTATCTGGTTCGTTGTAATAAATAATTAATAACATTATTCACAAAACAATAACTAATATTGCAACATTAATGAACAATTTTTAAATTATAAATAAATAAGAACAAAATTCTTTTACAAAAACAATAGTTAAGTCTTAATTCAATTGACAAACGTTAATATTGCCTCGGGTTGAAACTTAATATCTCGCAATTGTATGAGTTAATTATAGTGATATTTATCATCTCTTCTAAGACAAAAAAAAATAGTTAAAAAGGAATTGTAGAAGTATATGTTTACCTTTATATTACATATATTTTGAAAAAAAAAATGTAAAAGCATCCTTTTTTTTAAATAGATAATAAGTAATTGGTCTGAAATAAAAGTATTTCAACTAATTATTATTTGTCTTTAAGTCTTAATTCAATTGATAAATGTTAATATTGTTAAGTTGAGCATCATGTTTTGAGTTTGAACATGAGTCTTCGCAATTGTGTGTGTAAATTTCAGGTGGTATTTATCATCTCATCTACAAACAAAAAAATTATTATTTATTTTAAAAGCTTATCAAATTTATAGGAAATTGTGATTATCACTTGGGCTTGCCTTTAGTGTTTTTGTTTCGTTGATTTTTTTTTATTTTGTTTCCATTAATTATAGTTGTAGCATTGTAATCCATGTACATTTTATAATCTAGGTGTTTAGAATAGTCTCGTATATTATTTTTTATGTTTTTCAAAAAATAATAACTTGAAAGGGAGAGATAGGTGAAATTAGGGGGTGCGTGATAGCAAAACATGGGTGCTCGCAAGAGATCGGCAAGGAACAAAGAAATACATCCCATTGAAGGGGGTATATGAGCAAGTCAGGGGTGTGCGCTAAAGATTAGGGGAAGAAGGAGGACTTGGGTCTGGCCCATTCCTAAAAGGGGTGCATAAGCAGACAGAAATACAAAGAGACAAGAAATGGGATTTAAATAAATTTTATTCTAAATTTTTAATACCAGAACTAATATTCTTTAAATAAATTATTGTTCTAAATTGTAATATCTATTTTAATACTTATTTAAATAAATTATTATTCTTAATTTTTGTAAATACCAAAACTAATATTTAACAATTATAAAAACAGTGGTAATGCTTCAAAAACAATACCATCAGTCCAATTTAAATATGTAAAAGCATGTTGAATAATTAATTAGACAAATATATATATATATATATATATATATATAGTGTTGATGTATATAATTCAAATATATCAAATATAAGTAAAAGAAGTTTACAGAAAATTAACCTATTTGATTTAAAAAAAATTTAATTAATATTTGTTTGTATTTGATATAAAATGATGCATCAGTCAAATCATTAGTCATGCATGTTGAGAATCAATTTCTTTTATACCAACACTAAAAACCGACCTATATTGCTATTGGAAAAACATATCCAGCATTTACCAAAGAGATCCAATTAATGTTATAACATTTTCTTCTTATAGATAGCTTACAAGGTATGCTCGATCCAAACTCGTAGCAAAATGCAGGTCTAAAAAAAGATTCAAATTTTAATGGGTCACAGTAAATCGCACCACACTCACAAAATTCCCCTAAAGTATCATTGAATCTACATTGCTCAATCATACGAAAAAGACATATTAAATTAAATAATTGTGTACTAAGTCCTCATCCTCTAATTAAAACATCATATTTTTTCCATTCATTTTAAGTAAACATGATTAAAAATGTTTAGGATCAACAACGCCACCCCAACATTTATTAATGTTAGAGCAAATTTTAAAGTACTATTTTGATTATAAAAAAATAGATACTTTTTATTAATGTTAATAATAATATTTTATTATAACTTTTATTAAAAAAAATTTATTTTTTGAGATACAAAATATTTAATCAAATAGTCAATTACTAAATCTTTTTACAATTACGAAATTTATTTGTTTTAATTATATATTTTTATTTTTTTGAGACTTTAATCTACATAAAAAAATTTAGAAGATTTAAAACCCTTGCTTTCCCCTCTTTTGAGGATGAAGATGATTACTAGTTTATCCAATCAATAATTTGCATTTGTTGAATATTAATATATGATAGGAAAGGAGAAAAGACATATAGAAAAAATAGAAGGGTTAGAAGAGATGTAGAAAGTCTAAAGAACAATAAGTGGTGGGGTATGAAAACTTGCATTCATGTCAAACATGTCTCAAGACACAAAAAACACACAGCCTTTCAAATCCTTGCCAAATCATATTCCAATACGTACACATGTGTCCACTCATACCACACCCTTCTCTGAAAAAGGAAAGAAACTTGTAATTATAACACCCATATACCACATTCTCTTGTTAATTTCTCCACTTACTCTCATTAGTAACTTCATCTACAGTTATGTCTTTCTCATGAAAAGACCCTCCCAACTCCCTCCACAATAGAGATTATTTTGTATCCTCTTTGCTTTTTTTTACTCTAACATTTTGTGTTTTTTTCCTCTGACTAAATAGAATCCTTATTAGCATAAAGGAGGATGTATCCAAAAAGTGAACTAGATTTTTCATTTCCCTTTCTCAATTCTAGATTGCTATATAAGTTATAAACACTGAATTTGAAAAGAATAAATTTATATTTCATCAATGAAATTGAAAACAGAAAGGTTTTAAGAGAGTTTGTAGTTTACTATTTGTGGTCCAAATGAGAAATATCATTTTTTTTAGGAAAAAAATATTACATTATCAACCGTCACTTCATGTCATTGATGAAAAAATACGTCATAAAAAATAATCTTCAAATTAGAATTCATAAAAAAAATACGAAATTTGTGAATTTAGAGAAAAAATTTCCTATGTAAAAATAGAAGACTAAAATTTTGTTTTGGCATGAACTAAAAGTACATTAATTTATTATTATATATTATGAGTGATATATATATATATATATATATATATATATATATATATATATATATATATATATGTGACTATTTTTTTAATGCTTCAATTTAATCCGAGTATGTATATAATGATACTTGCACTTTTGATCATCCAAGTATCATTATGATTGTGCCATATTGACCTCTGTAATTTTTTTGAGCAATTTTTACCACCAAACTTAGGTCCATTTATTATTTTGAAAATCTCTTTTAATTTTACACTTTTTGACACATGCGACCAAATTAAATGTCGTCACAATTGTTGGAACAATGGATAGTGCGCAGCGGGAAAGAAGAAGAAGAAAGAAAACGAATTGCAGAAGCAGAAATTTGATTCTGGATTAATCTAGGATTGATCCTGCTATAGCTTCAAGATCGATCTTGGATTGATCTTCACTAAATAATTATGTTATTTCAATTATTATCAATTACACACTTCACATACAAGCTGTTAGTTATATATAGGCCTGTTATCTCATGATGCAAGGCACCCAACTAACTAACTAACTATCTAACTAACTATATCAACACTCTAAAATGGAAATTATGAATTACATTTCAACACTTCCCCTTAATTCATAATTGTTGAACACTTATAACACCAAGCTTGTTTCTCAAAAATTCAAATCTGTCAAGTTTCAATGCCTTTGTGAAACCATCTGCTAGCTGTACTTCAGTTGGACAATATTGCACTTCAATCATTCCATTGTTCACTTGCTCTCTAATGAAGTGGAATCTTGTATCAATGTGTTTACTTCTGCCATGTGATATTGGATTTTTAGCAAGGCTGATTGCTGACTTGTTATCAATTCTGAGTTTAAGAGGCTTCATCACTTCACACCTTAATTCCTTCATTACTGAATCCAGCCATATTGTTTGACAAGTTGCAAATGTACCTGCTATATATTCTGCCTCGCAAGATGAAAGTGCAGTCACTGGTTGCTTCTTTGTACACCAAGATATGGCTGCCTCATTGAACTTGAAAACATAACCAGATGTACTCCTTCTATCTGTGATGTCTCCACACCAATCACTATCCGAATATCCAATGAATTCACTTCCTTCACCTTGGCTGCCATTTGGAAATAGCAGACCAAACTCCTTTGTGCCTTTTATATACCTGAGTATTCTTTTCGCAGCTATCAAGTGAGTCTTCCTTGGATCATTCATGAATTTGCTAATGACACTAACTGAGTAGCATATGTCAGGCCTGCTGTTGCACAAATATCGCAGCGATCCAACCATCTGTCTGAATGTTGTTGGATCAACCCTTTCTTCCTCACTGCACTCATCAATCTTTGAGCTTGTCTCTGATGGATTTGAGACTGAATTGCAGTTATTCATCTCAAATTTTTCCAACATTTCACCTATATACTTCTGCTGATGCATGACTGTTCCAGTTTTCAATTTCAGAAATTCCATTCCTAGGAAGAATGAGAGTTCACCTAGATCAGTCATTTCGAATTCAGATTTCAGCTTGTGTTTCACCCTTTCAATCTCTGCTGCCTTGCTCCCAGTAATGAGTAAATCATCCACATACAAACAGATTATCATTGTTTCTTCTGCACTAGAATTCTGCACATACACACCAAACTCCACTGCACACTTTGTGAAGCCTATCTGCATTAGGAACTGATCGATCCTCTTATTCCAGGCTCTAGGGGCCTGCTTCAAACCATACAAAGCTTTATGGAGTTTATACACCATGTTTTCCTTGCCTTGTATTTCAAATCCAGGAGGCTGCGACACAAACACAATCTCTTCAAGTGGACCATTTAGAAAGGCTGATTTTACATCCAAATGGTAGAGTGACCACCTTCTCTTGCAAGCTAGAGCCACCACTAATCTTATAGTCTCAAGCCTTGCAACTGGAGCAAACACTTCATTGTAATCAATACCATGTTTCTGTAAAAATCCTCTAGCAACAAGCCTGGCCTTATGTTTTGAAATTTTCCCATCAGGATTGATCTTCAGTTTGAAGACCCACTTCACATCAATCTTCCTTTTCTTGTCTGATAGATTAACTAGTTCCCATGTTCGATTTTTCTCAATTGATTGGAGCTCTTCCATCATAGCTTTCCTCCATACATCTATCTTCAATGCTTCTTCATAATTGAGAGGTTCAGAATCTGCCAACAATGCAAAATGAATGATATCACCTTCATCATTTACTGCATTATCAGAAATTAATTCGCAATCATTCAGCCTGTTTGGAATCTGTCTGATTCTTTGAGGTCTTACTGCTGCTGCCACTTCTTCTGGTTCACCTTCATCATTATTGATCACTTCTTCATCCTCTGATTCATCACTGGAATCAGGATAAATGCAGCCTTGTTGATTCTCCTCGCTGTACACTGGTTCCTCTTCCCATTTCCACTTCTCAGCCTCATTCACAATAACATCCCTACTGATATGCACCTTTTTAGTTACAGGATTATACAGCTTATAGGCACCTGTGGGATGATAACCTATAAGTATCATAATCTCACTCTTATCTTCAAGTTTGCTCCTCCTAACATCTGGTACATGCTTGTAGCACAATGAGCCAAAAACCTTGAAATGCTTCACACTTGGCTTTCTTCCACACCAAGCTTCCTCTGGAACCTTCTGATTCAGCTTCTTTGTAGGGCATTTGTTTAAAATATAAGCAGCTGCAGTGACTGCTTCACCCCAGAAATTGTGTGGTAGGTTTTTCTGCTTGATCATGCTTCTTGCCATATTCAATAGGGTTCTGTTTCTTCTCTCAGCAAGTCCATTGTGCTGAGGTGTATATGGAGCTGTCACTTCATGCACAATGCCTTGATTAACACAGAAATCTTCAAATTCTTTTGAGGTATATTCTCCTCCACCATCAGTTCTCAAGATCTTAATTGATTGGTCACTTTCTTTTTCAATTAAGCTCTTGAATTTCCTGAATACCTCTAATGATTCACTCTTAAGCTTGATTGTATACAGCCACATCATTCTTGTAAATTCATCAACAAATGTGATGAAGTATTTGCTTCCCCTCAATGAAGATACTTCAAAAGGGCCACATACATCAGAGTGGACCACTTGCAGTGCTGCAGTAGCTCTTTTAGGTGCTTCAGATACAAATGGGAACCTGCTTTGCTTACTCTTCACACATACTTCACAAATGGTTTTTCTGACATTCAGCTTTGGCAGCCCATACAGCAGTTCTTTAGAATTCAAATCACTAAGACTTCTAAAGTTTAGATGACCATACCTCTTGTGCCATAAGCCTTCAATATCTTCACTAACTGCTGCAGACAAACACATCATTTTCTCACTTGAAATGCTGCATCTGTAGGTTCTGTTTTGTGACATGTTTGATTTGAGCACCAACTGCTTCTTTGCATCAAACTGCTTCAAAGAATCACCATCCATAGTCACTGAGAATCCCTTCTCCACCAATTGACCAATGCTTATGAGATTGCACTTCATCTCTGGAACATACATCACATCTGAAATAATGATTCTTCTGCCATCATTGCTTTTGATCACTATATTTCCACTACCTTCAGCTATTAGATTTCTGCTGTCAGCCAGCTTTATGCTTGTTTTCTTGCTAGCATCAAAGCTTGTCAACCATTCTCTATATGATGTCATGTGGTTTGAGTATCCAGAGTCAAGAAACCACTCTTCATTCTTGATCTTCTCATCATTTGTAGTAGCCATCATCAACACTATACTGGAATCATCTCCATGTGCCAGATTTGCTTCTTCATCATCCTTTTGATCTTTCTTGAACCAACATTCATCTGCAAAGTGCCCATACTTCTCACAGTTGAAGCATTGTACCTTACTTTTGTCAAAATCCTTCTTCTTGTTCTGATTTTTGCCAAAACCCCCTTTCTTTGATGATTCAGCTTTGTCTTCACTCTTGTTCTTCCCATTGTTGGACCAATTTGCTCTTCTCTTTCCCTTTTTCTTGAAGTCTTTTTGGTTTCCCTCCTTCTTGGTAGTTTGAACTTGAAATGCTTGTTGAACTGATCTTTCAGAATTTCTATCAAATACCAAGAGTTCATGTGCCTCCAATGAATTTTGCAGCTCTTCAATTTTCAGATTCTTCACATCCTTTGCTTCTTGAATAGCTACCACTATGAAATCGAATTTTGGACTTAAAGATCTCATCACCTTTTCAACTACCATCTGATCTGTAATGTTCTCCCCACAAGTTCTCATTTGATTGACTATGGCTGTTAATTTTGAGAAGTAATCACTTACTTTCTGATCTGCCTCCATCTGCATCATCTCATACTTTCTTCTATAGGATTGTAGCTTCACTTGCTTCACCTTTTCTCCACCAGTGTGATAGTTTTCTAAAATGTCCCATGCTTCTTTGGATCTTGTGGCTTTCGAAATCTTCTCAAAATGCTGGTTGTCAACATTCTGCTGAATGTAGAACAAGGCCTTGCAGTCCTTCTTCTTGGCTTCCTTGAATGCATTCCTCTGTGCATCAGTTGGATTCTCTACCAAATCTTCATAGCCATCCAGCACAATTTCACTCACTTCTTGTGCTCCAAATAAAGATTTCATCAATGCACTCCATCGATCTCAGTTCTTGCCATCAAGAACAAGAATCTGTGATCCAAAACCGTTGTTGTTCATTATGCCTTTCAAGAAACTATCACTCTGTGTTTCCCTTGATTGTTCCCCTCACTTTTCACTCGTGTTTCCCTTGATTTTAACCCAGCTCTAGATGCCAATTGTTGGAACAATGGATAGTGCGCAGCGGGAAAGAAGGAGAAGAAAGAAAACGAATTGCAGAAGCAGAAATTTGATTCTGGATTAATCCAGGATTGATCCTGCTATAGCTTCAAGATCGATCTTGGATTGATCTTCACTGAATAATTCTGTTATTTCAATTATTATCAATTACACACTTCACATACAAGCTGTTAGTTATATATAGGTCTGTTATCTCATGATGCAAGACACCCAACTAACTAACTAACTAACTAACTATATCAACACTCTAAAATGACAATTATGAATTACATTTCAACAACAATAACATGCTAAATTATTATGTAATTAAATAAAAAGAAGAAAAAAAATGAAGAAGAAAAAACAAAATAAGAACGTCTCCATTGTTTCCCATGAAGTTATATGTAAATCTTCTTCTCCAAAATAAAAGCACCATAGTATGCTTGCAAAATCCTAAATTTCTCAACAACAAAATCCATTTTCTTCCCTTTTCATCATTTACGTCAGTCACAAAATGGATGGTGGTAGTCAATATTCTGGTCCTTCACATTCTTCTTAGGAGGTCAAGATTTAAGTGCTTTTACTATGTGACAATTTAGACATATTAGGATTCTCCTTTAGTGACAATTTAGACATATGAAAATCTAGATAGTAAGTTCTATAGTTATCGTAGATACACAAAGTTAATTTTACAGTAAAATATTTATTTTGAATAATTTTATTTTTATTATAACAAGATATTTAATTATTGTTAGACGAAAATAGTAAAAATGTATAAACAATTCTTTTATCAAGGGATTGAATAAATTTTAAAAATCGGTAACAATAACATCTCCCAAAAGTTTAAATATATCAAATTTAGAAAGACATTTACATATTTAAAAAGTGATCTCACATTTGACATAGGTTGCCCTCAACTTTCTCTATATCTTTTTATCTTTCTATGTCTACCTCTCTCTGTTTTATCATGAGTTTAATAGCACCCTTTTATCCCCAAGGAATGTATGATATGAAGAATTTTACGTCTATGATGTAATTGGTCGGTCCAATTAAGCATATCTATTTACTTTAATTTCTTCTTCTTTTTAGAAATTTGATTGTATAAAAGGTGGTATATTCAAATCAATCTACTTTTTTATTCACACTTTTGGTTGTTGTCAATATATACGGTGACATGATAAGGTGGAATTATTATTATTATTATTATTATCATGCTCTGTGAATGCCAAGTGATGCCGTTTCAACATGATTTTTTTTTTCTCAAAAAAATTAGTGAAAGGAATGGTGTCACAATTTAAAATATAGAAGATTTTAAAATATACTAAACACTTAAAAAAGAAAAGTTACATTTAAAGATTTAACGAAGAAGTTTACACACGTTTATATGTTCCGTATAAAGTAGATTAGTGATAGAGTGAAAATATATAAGTTACAGTGACCGGGCCCTTATGAGTTTATGGGATAGAGTAAGTTAAACCAAATTGTTTTTTACAACAGAAAAAAGAAAAGTGAAAGTTTTTTTAATAACATATTTAATTAAAAAAAAATTTAGACTACAAGTTACTAATAAAATCTTTTAGATCTATCAATAGCCGATATATTTAAGTAAATATAAATAAATTATTGTAAATATAATAAGTTATATATTGTATGTCAAATCATTAATTTGATCTTAAATTTAAGTATATTAGTCTACATTAATTTTTAACATATTTAAATATATTATTGTAATTTGGAGTTTAAAAAGATAACAAATCAAGTTGAA
>JBBPBP010000004.1:63290904-63305101 GCA_037974735.1 Cicer chorassanicum
ATTTTGTAGTTAAATTAAGTTTTCAAAATTTATTTTAAAATTTCTAAAAACTTATTTGAAAAGAAGCGTAATTTAGAACTTCACAAATGGTGTTTACCAAGTCGTTTAAAAAAATAAGCGTAAACTACTATTTTAGTCATAAAGTATATGATTATGCTATTTTGATATATGACTTAACTAAAAATTCAAATTAGTTATCGAATCATAAAAATAGTAATTAAAAATTACAATTTACTATCATAATAATTTAAGAATTATTTTAGAATTTTTACTAAATTAGAAATCAAAATGTCAGTATTTTATAATTGTGGTTTATTCAAAAACAAAATAATGATGCGATAACTTTATTTTCTTTTCGGAAAATGATCCGAGAACAAAATACACGAATATTCGTTTATAAAATTAGGGTTAGGGTTCATCTGCAGCCATATATAAAGCCCATTTTCTCTCACAATTGTTCATCATTATATCATCTTACACTCTCTCACACACCGACACAGCAACTGAACTCAATACCAAAAAGAGAGAGCAAGATGGCCGAGCAAACCTTCATCATGATCAAGCCCGATGGTGTTCAAAGAGGCCTCGTACGTTTCCTTCTTTCACACCCCCTTTTTTATTCTATATTATTTGTTAAATTATAATATTGTTTTGTTGGTATGAGTTGTTCTGATATGAGTTTGTGGGTTGGTGCATGTTTTGTGCTGAAAGTTTAGTAATTTTGACTGAAAAGTGATTCTGTTTCAGGTTGGTGAGGTTATTAGCAGGTTTGAGAAGAAGGGTTTCTACTTGAAAGGTAACTTTTAGCACACTAATTTTTAGTCTAATTCCGATCAATAATAATCCCTAATAGAAACTTTGGCTTCTATTTTTCTATTTTTGAAATATGTTTGTGTTACATGTAAATCTTTGATCCGTTACTAATCCGTAATTCATAATCTGATTGTTTCAAATCTAAGGTCTTCTCTTAATTTAAATATATTTGGATGTCCATTTCAAATTTTTGTTTGGAAGTGTAGTTTTGATTTTATTATTCATGTGTTGATATACAAATTCTATTGATTAGTCTTTTGATTGTGAAATTGTTCACGATGAATGATTGTTTTGTTTTGACTTGATTTTAGGTTTGAAACTCCAAAATGTGGAGCGTGCTTTTGCCGAGAAGCATTATTCTGATTTGTCTGCAAAGCCTTTCTTTAGTGGATTGGTGGATTACATTGTCTCTGGCCCTGTTGTTGCCATGATTTGGGAGGGCAAGAATGTTGTGCTGACTGGCCGAAAGATTATTGGTGCCACTAACCCTGCTCAATCTGAGCCTGGAACTATTCGTGGTGACTTTGCCATTGACATTGGAAGGTATAAACATTTTTCTCTTCATAATGTTACTCTTGAATCATGTTTGTTCTTTTTAAACCCTTTGTTTTAACTGAATGAATATGAATGTGATTTTTGATTATTTTCCAGTTTAGTTAAGTGAATTGTAGGTTTATAAAATGTCATGTACTTTTTTGCTATTGCTCCTGAAGTCACTGTTTGAGCCTCTGAGGCAATGGTCTTACTCTTTTTGCTTATTTTTCACCTAATTTATTTGATTTTGATCCAAACTTGTTATCGCACCTTAGATTTTATTTGAGGAACTTGGTTGGAAGTTGTGTTATGGTGTGTAATTAATTACTATTGATGCAGGAACGTTATCCATGGAAGCGATTCTGTTGAAAGTGCCAACAAGGAAATTGCATTGTGGTTCCCTGAGGGCCCTGCCAACTGGCAAAGCAGCCTCCACTCTTGGATCTACGAGTAAAGATATAAATTTCATGTTGATTGTGAATTTCCCCTATTTTGATCCATTGATGGAAATTTATTAGAGTTTTGTGCGTTGGTTTGGATCCTATTTTGATCCATTGATGGAACTTTATTTCCCCTATTTTGATCCGAACCTAGTTTTGCTTTTTCTTGTTTTTGATTATTGGTTTTGCCTTAATGTTATTGATGTGGTTGCACTTAAATTATACTATTATCAGTACACAGTTTTCTGAAAAAGTTGGCAGTAACTATAATCTGTGATGATGTTCTACTGTATAATTTTGGTCGAAATGCGACTTTTTGCATTACTTTTAACTTTTTCATAAGGTCCAAATCAGTTTCACCATTAACCATTGGTTTCATCAAAAGTTTTTGTTCATATAGTTTGTCTTAGAATTGTGGGCTGTACTTAACTTTTTTTAAACAAAATTGGTAATTACAATTTATTTAAATAACTTATTTCCAACTTCCGTTTTCACATATGTCAAGTCATAAAGAAGTATTGATTCTTGGTCTTTTAGAAAAGGATCAATATGTCTTCCTTCCTTTATAATTGGTAGGTATGGATTGAAATAGGTTAGTTAAATGTGTTTGGTAAGCTATTCTTTCAGTGATATTTTTAAAACTTATACAGACCCATTTAACAGTATGACCTTTAAATACCATATCGTTCAAAAGGCTACAAAAAAACTAAACTAAAATCAATGAGCAACCTTTAAAGTGAACCTACCACTATTAAAATTAAATGGTTTGAGGTTTTAATATTTGGGTTCATCGGAACTTTTACAAACCGCATATGTTAGCATTTGCCATTTTTTTAAAATTCTTTTCCCACCGACATGTTCTCTGAGCGACACTTGTAGCTTGGGACACAAATATTGTAAAATGTTTTAATTCATTTTGACTAATTCAAATGTGTTAATCGATGGATTTTTTAGGTAACGTTTTAGTCTTTTATTTATTTATTTATTTATTTTCCGAGTTGGTCTTTTATTTTAATTTTAAGTGACAATTTGATATTTTATGTTTTAAAATGTTAACATTGTTGTCTTTTTTTTTACAAAAATTCAAAAAAATCATCAAAATTTTCAAACAAAACTCAAATTCATTATCATCTTCAATAAATTGCAAATTTAATCAAATTCATAATTTAAATATTTTAATAAACTCATATTTTCATTGTTTATTTAATGTTGAAGATGAAAATATGAGTTTATTTGAATATTTGAGTTATGTGATGAAATTTGAATTGTATTGAAAATGATTATTAATTTTATGGATTTTGGTTGAAAATTTTGATGACTTTTTTGAATTTTTGTAAAAAAAAAGGATAACATTGTTGATATTTTAAAACATAAAATATATGGTGAATGTTCATCCAACCCCACCCTCCAATACATTACTAAAAAGTAAGATCTAATAGTGTATTTTATACTACTAAAATTTGTAAAAATGAGCAAAAGCCCACTGTGATTTATGAGGGCCTTAGGCTTCAACTCGCATCCACCAAAAGCCCACTGGACAATATTACTCACAACTGAGTAACTCTCCCCACCCTCAATATTTTGGAAGTAATTTTTCAATCTTAAAATCACTGAAACTTCACATAAATATGCCATTTGGTTATACGTTTGAATGTGAACTTTTAAAATCATGCGTTGGATTTTTAGATAGGTTGGGTGGGTATAGTTGTTCTCAAATGTTGAATGTACATATCTAAGCAAATATAAATTTCATGTTGTTAGGAGTACATTTCCTCTCCACTCACAAAGGAAGTATGTTGTTAGGAATTTAAAAGTTCCTCTCCACTCACAAAGGAAGTATGATAATGTTGATTGTCTTATCAAATTTGTGTACGACATCTTACCTTTGCTGGATCGCAATGACGATACCTTTGTTTGCCAAAAAATCCCACAAATAGTGTCTTGCCACCACATTTGCTCAGCTCACTCCAAGTTTGTGCTATCATGGAACAAAGTGGAGTGTTTTAGAAAGAAAAAATGGTGCGGTGTTGTGGTTGTGGCTAGCAAAATGTAAAGGTGGGGTAGCAGCCATAGTAATTTCATTTTCATAATAACAGGCTACCTATTATGCACTAATTAAAATTTTTAAAGTGACGTTTTTTAATCTTGCTGCAAACCGTGTTCATGCTTCAGGATTTCATAACATTGGAACAACAGACCTAATATAGGTTGTTCACTTGCGAACCACTTTTCTTGCTACTTCACACTAAACTCCATTGTTCGTGACATCTTGTCTCATCTTTATTTTCTGGCTTAACACCGTAGTTTTTTTTTTGAAGGATTGTACACCATGAAATGACATTTGTGTAAAGCTTCAGGAGTCTGACTATCAATGCCAGTAAATGTGAATCTCATCTCATTTCTTTTTAAAAGAAACGTTTAAATTATACTGCTAATTAATTAAATTTAAATGAATAGAATCTTTTTTATGGAAGAACACGAATGCTACCACAAGTCCACAACTATGCAAAATAACTTGAAAGAGAAACAACTATGCAGCATTGATTCTATCACTCAAACAAATATGTAGTATAATAAACAATCAAGTATGGAAGACGTAATCACCTCGAATACACCAGCCAAAAATCCAATATGGTAAATTAAGCACGTGGGGGGAAACGGGCAAAAGTTACAAACAATTCATTAAAATCTAACACCCAACAATTTTACATTTAAAGACTCATGGCAACCATGTCTGCCAATAATATCATCCTCAAACAAGACTAAAAGCTTATCTACTGCATCTCAAACCTTGCTGACATCCCTGTTTAGGGTTCAGGAGCCTCCTAACGTAATTCTAATGGAAGCAACAAATTATTCCCTCGGTAGAAATCAGCTCCTCGGAATTGTTATTTTTCAGTTTGTGTTGGTTACAATCTAAATCAAACACATGTATGTAATGCTTTTTAAGCTCGCATCAATGTAAAAAGATTTGACTCGGACATGCTGAAATGTTATTGCATGCTGAATACCAGGCATGAAAGTTATAATAGAAGCAACACTTCATGTACAAATGCCTTCGAAGCTATAACTCCAGGAGACTGATAGGTTTCTTTGAACCGATGATATCTATCGTGAAAGTAATTTGTATGAGGGTAAATCTTCAAGACGCAATACTTCTTCTAGAAGAAGCTCTTTCTCTAGCTGGCGACGTGTAGATTTCATCACCGTCTGCAAGAACATTAATGGTTATATTAGTAACGATAGTCGCTAGCAATCTAAAGCAAGGTCAGCTGCTAAGAAACAAGATCATGATCACCTCTTCAAGACAATCTCTCATTTTTAAAGATGATAAAGATTGCTTCCCTTTTAAAATGTATTTTTGGTTCCAATTTATGACACCCATTTAATTTGGTTGGTATTGTGAAAAAAGCATCCAAATTAGTCCCTATCGTACAATTATTTTCAATGTTGTCCTAATCTCACATCACATCAATTGCCATTTAACACTGAGATTGACAAGAAATTATATAAAGTATATGGACTAAATTGAAAATAATTCTTACTATTATAGGGACACAAAATATAAGGTTCCATTTTTTGATAAAATAGTTTCTAACTAATGATTTGAAAAATGGCATGATATTTTCACTTTGTTTATGTTTTCAAAGAGTTGTATAGGAAACAATTATACTATTTTTTGTGAGTGTAAGCGTAAACCAGTTTTACACCGGCAATCAATGAGTGTCCACTATTTTGTTACGTCGGATCATCAGTTCTGAGATGCAACTATAAGAGTGTGTTGATGTGGCAAAATAGGAAATTCTCACCGGATGTCAATGTAAAATTGATTTACACTGACAATCCATTTACTTTAAACTCAACTTATATAACATTGGTTAAATTTAGTTGAGCCATAATATCTTCCCCTATTTCTCCTACAAGCTGAGATTAAGGGATACTTGCATTGAAGTCCATGTATGAGGCACGCATAGAAAGCCATTGGTGATCCATCAGCTTGAAAGCTATGCAGTAGAGAAGATCAAAAGCTGATTCATTTTCTGCCAGACAATCATGAACAGATTTAGTTACTTCAATTTGCAAGATAACAATGCAACTTGCAAGTAAACGCTATAATACTATAAACACAAGTTTTTCAACATGACCAAATTCATATCCTGTTTTGATCCATAAAAACTCGGGGGATAGAGTTCCGGCTACCTTCAAGAAATTTTAGGAAAGTTGCTCCCACCAGTGTGCGTGGCTTGACTGTAAATGCAAAGGACATTATTATTAGAAAACTGCTGCTGATACGGATTCAATTTGTAACAATGTGTCATCGTGAATGATCCAGGTGGTGATGTGATAGTGAGTTGTGACCCTTGCAGTACTAATTTATGCAATAATAAATTGTCGGACATCCTAAATTTAAAGCAGTTTCACGATTTCATCTATCTGGTCCTCACTCAAGCGAAATTAACACAACAATGATCAGAAACATACATGCTCATATATATAGGAGGCAGTAACACAACTATTCATTTTAGACATGATAACGGAAGTTATGATAACAGGAAATTGAAAATTAACAAACCTGCTTCAAGATCAAGCATCTGCACCAGCATGAATGTGATGTTAACACCAGCAACAGCAAATGGATATTCCCACACGGAACGATCTCCTTCCCGCTTCCATAAAAGATCCTGGAAGGATTTCTACAAAATATAAAGTATAAGTTTTATGATATAGATACATGAATGGTAACTGATTGGATCTCAGGTTGATCAGAAATTAAACCAATACTAAAACAGAGAAAACTTCCATCTTAAACTTTGATTTTGGGTAACCTAAGTAATTTAATTGTTACAATTTAAGATTAGAGTGAACAAACCAATAAATAAATCATACCGGGAAATTCCTAGCAAAGAACAAAAAATTCTCCAAAGAAATAAAACCACCACCCCTGACAGACACAGATAAAAATCATTTGCAACAATTAATTAATATGAACACAAGATATGGCAGTAAGAGAATGAAGGACAATATCTACCTAAAATCTGTTGATGGATCCTTCCCTTGCCAACCCATTTCCTTCCACTGCTCAGATATCAAGCCACGAAGTTCTTCTTCAGGAAATGCAACATTCCATAAAGCCCTAAGTGCCTCCTATAATATAATATGTAAGTTACAACCTCAAGATTGCACATATTGTAATAACTAATAAGCCATGGGAAGCACATAAAGCTTTGAGCACATTGTTTAAAACCTTTGATGTACATCAGAACTGTTGCCACATTGCTTACATATACTGAAAAATAATAATAGAAATGATACCTGGTGCTCAATTATAGAACCATCATATGGAACTTCTATTCGTCTCTGTAGCCTCTGCAAGCATTCCTCCTAAGAATCGGAAATTCAACATCATGGGAATTTGTTGTGGCAAAATCACAAACGGCAATATTTAATACAAAAATAAGCAGTAAGCGCTCTAGAATTTCATATGATATAGAGGGAGCTCAACTATATTGGCACCACTAAACATAACACGATTAGCAATTGGTAGTGAAGATTCTCTGGGGAGAACTACATTTTCTTGCATCCCCTAAACCATGTGCACCGATATAGAGAACAAACAAGAAAAGGAGCACATAACCAGAAATACATTTAATTAGTTAGTTTTGTTATGTGGTAAGAAGACCTAGATTACAAAATGTTCCTTGTATTCTTATTCCTTATCACATGCTCTAAATATATTGTTTTCTTTTAGTTTTTGCTGGAAATGCATAGAGCATAATAGTTGACAAAAATACTCAAAACATAAATTAAAAGCCGCTTGAGTAATTATAAAAATTACCTGGGCTAGAGTAAAATCGAAAGTGCTAGAAGCATCACTATCTCTTCTCTGTACACAGACACAAGACAGACCCCTACCAAGCCATGCTGCTGATCCTGCAACAGCCTCAGCTGTAATGAAACAAATTGCCCATCAATGAAGACTATACAAACTTTTATTCTACAAATTTCATCCTAAGTTGATTGACAGACAAAAGTATATGCAGAAAGTACATAATAAATGTTGACATGGAAATAACAATGACCACTATATGCAACAGAAATTAGCAGCATTATATGTTTTTTCTTAACAGTTTGCATAATTTACATTGCATTTCAATCAAATCTATATAAAGGTAACTGGCATCCAAAAAAACAATTGAACAATAATAGTCACAGCTATATTATGTAAAAGCGTCCGTTCCATCTCAAATGCAGTACATGAAATTCAATTGCTAGGCAAAGACAAATTCCCAATCATTGTGTAACATCTACCTAGTCATTGCAAACTAAGGTTATACCTCTCAAAACAGGAAATCTACATCATTCAAACACAATAAATGAAACTAAGCCAGTGAGTGCAGCATCGCTTAATCATGAAAGACCCATGCATCACTATGTTTAAAATTTTCTGGTATAATGCAATTCATCAGTAGAGCCACAGATACCAGCTTCAACCACAGCACATGAAGAGCAATTCACAATATATGATGCAAGTGGAAGTCAATTTCATGAACACTGTATTTATAAGGACAACACAAAAATCCTATCATTAAAAGAACTCTAGAAACAGCTTAATTCTCGATTGAACGAAAACAAAGTAACATCATCATCTTATTCTTCTTCCATAGTGAAATCTTCACTCAAACAATAGCGAGACAAACAGATAAAACATGAATTTGTGTCGGCGAAAATTATGCCCAAAAATGCTTTCAAAAGTAAAAAAAATAAAAAATAAAACTGTAATTGAAATGAAGGAGATAAAAAAAAAAAAAGTTCACCTACCAATGCAACTTAGAGTATCACCAATCATCACATCACGCAACTAAAATTAAAAATAATATATACGCATATGATCACTTAATTGTGATAAATTTGGTTCGACTCGATCTGAGAGAGAAAGAGAGAGAGAGAGAGAGAAGAGAGTACAAGTACAACTAGAGAGAGAAAAAAAAGTAACGAAAATGACGAAGGAAAAAGCAAAAGGTGAAAATTAGAATAAAATAATAAAAATAAGTAAGAACTACTACTTCTACTACTACCAGAATTTGAATTGCAGGTATCTCCTTGAGGAGTAGTTCTTCTGACAGCGACGAATGAGGCACCTCTATCATCCATTTTCTCTTCTAATTATTATTATTCAACAATAGTATCTACTACTAGTACTACTACAACATCATCATCATTATCATAACGAATCTAGAGTCAATAATTTTACTGTAAAAAAAAAAAATATCGGCGTCAAAATCCGAAGAAATCGGAAACGAGCGAAGCATAAATCGGATGAAAGAGAATAGTGAGAGTGGCGCCAAAAAAGGAAGAGAGAAAATGGAGGTGAAAAAGCGAGGAATGAGGAATGGAATTGGAGAAGAATTAGGGTTTCATCGAGATCTGAGAGAAAGAAGTTGGTGGAGTGGAAGACAGTTACAGTTAGAGTTGCAAACGGAGAGAGATTTTCTCACTTCCTGCTTTCATTTGCTTCACCTTCGTTCTTATGCCGTTCGCGTTTTCGTATCTATAAACTTTTTTATTTTATTTTTAATTAATCGTTCTAAAATAAAATATAATAGAAAGGTTGTAAAGAAGTTATTGGATCTTACAAAAAAATTTAGTCAAGATACATTGTCTTTTTAAATATCATCTTTGTTTGTATTAAGTAGTAGTATTTTTATTAAGAAAATTTAATTACTAGTAATTTTAAATAGATTGATTTCATATATTTTTAAAATTAGTCTTTTAAAATCATGTCATATTTATATTAGAGTTTTTTTTTTATCTCTTTTTATTTATAAATAAAGCTGAAGTGATTGATTTTATCTCATTTTATTTATAAATAAAGCGGGAGTGATTGATGAGGAGTACGTGAGTGCGGGAGATTAAATGTTCTAATATCACAAGAGACGTTGACATGTACTCAAAATTTTAAGTTATTAGTTATATAGATCATTTATTTTATATATCCAATATTTACTATGTTCATAGTAGATGCATGATTTAATATCTCACACTTGAACCTAACAGGATCTACATTGTAAACCATTCAATATAAACTTGTTGTTTGATTCCACGAAACAAAACTTTATTATAAAACAATTAATTGGGGAAGGTATATTAATAAGGGTGTGTTTGGTTCAACAGTTGGGAGAAGAGATATTTTAATGGAGGAGAGGGGAAAAAAGAGGAATATATATGTATTTGGTACAAAAGAACGAGGGAGAGTTATAATGCTTTTGTGTTTGATTCAATGTGATGAAATAAATTTAAATGATTTTTTAGTTATGTTGATTTTTTCTCATCCCTAAATCCTCTAAAATTGAGGGAGACTAAAATGAGTTCTATGAGAGATTTTAACTTCCTCTTTCTCCTTCTAAAAATTAAATCAGACACGTTTTATTTAAAATATTTTCTCCCATTTCCCCGACCAAACATATTCTAAAGATGAAGGGGATGAAGAAAACTCACAAGTGAGGGAGACATCCAAATTCAAAGACAAGTAAAGGTTATAAAGTAGACAACACAAGGATGGTGGAATATGAGCTAAAAGAGACAAGAGTGAAGCACCTCATGGAATAATGGATATATATGATAAATTATATGAATAGTAAGATATAGTTAAATATTACCATCAATTCAATCAACCGATATATCGATATATGGCCAACAAAATTTAGGTTCAATGTCACTAATGGTATTAATCTCCATTGAGAAAAAAACGAATTCTTTAATTTTAGTGGTCGATGATTTTGATAACTTTAGTATATCTAAGAAAAAAATTAATGATTAAAATAAATAAATAAAAGTTATTTGGATGAAAAATAAAAATAGATTGAAAGAGATATAAGAAAATAATTACTAAATAAAAGAGATTGAAAGGTATACAGTCAAACCCATTTGAATTAGTCATGTTTTTGTGATTTGTCAAACCAAACATCCATTTTTTAATAAATGGAACAAATTTCCTTTTACAAGGAAACACAGTAGTGTTGGATATAAGCTTCTAATTGTAGAAATAAGACTATGTAACGAGTATTTAGACTAAACATAGCTCTATCAAGTCCTTGGTTTTATTTTGTTAGATATAAAAATAAAATAAAATAGTTAAGAAGATGTTAACTATGTAACTCTCTTTGAGGAATGAGAAGTACCCTTCAATCTATGTTACACAATTTCAAGAGACACGGCACCTAAAATCAAAGTAAATACGTGGCCTAAGTTGATCACAAACTGATGGAGAAAAACAAACTTGCATGATCAGCAATATTTCTCCTTTATTAATTTTTATAACTCAATAACACCTTAAAAAGTTAATTAATTTAAATATTTAATATTTATTGAAATAATATTAATTTTAAATAAAAATTTATTAAAGTTTTAAAAATATTATAATATGAGACATTTTTATTAAATAATTTTTCTAGACTTTTTATCTAATAAAGTTTTTTATTCTTTTAAAGTTTTAAAAGAATTGTTTTGATAATCTTACTCTTGTTTTATGTCGGTCCAACCAAAAAGTAGTAATAAATTTATATTTCTTTTGAAAAATGACAATGAAGATTACTAATTCAAACTAAAGAAGAATGTATGGTATGACATTTCAATTCCCTATTAATTAGATCCACACAATTAGGGTGTTTATATCTTTCAACTTGTACCATGTTAGTCTTCTTTGGTATGTTAAATAATTTAGAGAACCCTACTAAAAATAGTTATTTATTAATAAAAAATTATTGACAAGAAATAAAATTCATCTCTAATTTTACCATATATATATTAGGATGCTAAAATTAAAGACAAATTTTCATTTTTCTATCTCTAATTTTTTATGGTAATTCTAAAAAAAAATAAACAAGGGAGACTTTAGGTATATTTAGCATTAAAACTCATGTTGAGGGCTATTTAAGAAGAGTGAGAAAGCAATTGTGTAGATATATACTTGGTGCTCAATGATAAAGGGTATCCAATCTTCATCTAATGTTGGTGAAAATGTGGTACATGCTTTAACACTTTGTCCAAAAGTTTTTGCTGTTTGAAGGATTTCTTATCTTCTGTCGCAAGTGGATATGTTGGAAAGTTATCCCTTTATTCCCTTTGTGGACACATGTGTGAGTTCCACAAACTTCAGATTTCAGATTCACTGCAGTTTCAAAAAAGTACGCATTCATCACTCTCGATATTCGACGATCGTTTGATTTAGATTCAACGGTCGAAAAAATTAAATATAAATTTTTATTTTTATTTTTATTTCTTTTCAAAATATTTAAAGTATTTAATTTAAAATTTTGACTATCTGATAATCGATACGTTGATTGTGTGAATGCATTTTTTTGCGATCGGAATAATCTATATCTCACCTCATGACCTTCGTATGTAGTACTCTCTTAAGTCACTGTTATAAGAAAATACAACTTTTGTAGTGTTAAAAAATGTATTTAAGTATAATTAATTTTTTAGATTTAACGTAAAATACAAGTTAAATTTATTAATTTGTTCATTTTTAATATCAAATACTTAAGTTAAATATTTTAAATTAAATGAATGGTATATAATATTATAAATAATAATATTAAATAATTCAAAAATAATTAGTTTTTATTTATAATAATGACAAGAGAATGATAAAAATTGGACGGACCTCGCAGCAAACAATATTGTAAATCTAGCCTTTTTTTTTTTAATTTGATGAACTGGCCATATTATGATGATTAATGAATTTGTCTTTAAAATAATCACAAAGTGTCATTTTAATGGCAAATGTCTATTTTTTAACTTCTAAGACACAAAATTCAAATCACCTGCAATACATAATGTTACGAATTAATTGAATGTAATTAAAGTATTAATTTCGAATCCATGTCAATTTCGAATTAATATCAAATAAGTGCCCGATATTATCATATGTCAAATATTAAAATAGATTTTCGATGAGAAGTATTGGTACTACTCAACCAACAAAGTGATAGTATGATTCTAAATTTAATAGTGGTTACTCGGTTGTGTGGTGAAACTTTGCAGGCATAAAGCATAGTGCATGTGCTTTTTAAAATTAGGGTCGACACTGAAAACAGGGGCCATACATGATACATTCACATGGACTGTTGCCAAACACTGAATTAGGTGCACAGTGGACGCATGGAATTAAATTTAACTACTTAAAAAAATAATAATGTATTAATGTACACACAAAAAATTGTTGATTCCTTATTGTGATTTTTTTTATTATTGCCTACTCTCCCTAAATTAGAGTTATTGTTTACGAAATCTTAGTTTATTGTGTAAATGGATTCAGGGTTAAATTTATTTGTCTTAAATTCTTTTATGTTGCAATTATCATTACATTCCTTTCATTTATATGAAACAAATTTCTTGTGGGATTTAACCCATCCTCAACAAACTCAACTTGTATTTCAGCCTATATTTTAGTGTATGATTTATTCCACTTTTAGAAGAGTTAAAATTGATTCTAGAATGTAAAGTTTATTTTGACATTTTGGTTGTTTTTTAGTAGAATTAATTTTAGTCTTGATTGTTTTATTTTTCTTTCTAAATTTGGTCTTTAAAATTGATTTTTAAATACAACTCCTTTTCACATAAATATGTTCAAACATAAATTATTTTATATCTAATTCACTTTTGGCAAAAATTAAATTTACATAATAAATTTATTTAAAATAAACAAACGTTAAGGGTTAGAATTTTGATGATATATATACAAGTTTGGCAAGTAAGAAGATATGGAATTGTTTCCTGGTGCTAAGCTTCTGGGCTTTGTTTCCTTGTGGCCCAACAGTTCTATAGGTGCCACATTGTATGAAGTTTCTTTAAATAAAAAAAAACTCAAATATATTGAAAAGATTAAGGGAAAATTTTGCCCTGTATCCTTATTCCACATTTCACATAAACTATTTATTCTACCATTTTATTTTTTTTTAAAAAAATTATTCTACTCCACCATCTTTAATTTGTGTTCCAGAAAAAAAACGATAAGTCAATTTCAAAATAGAGTTTTTTTGAAATCATTTATGATTCATAAAATTTAATTTAAGTTTATTTTTTTGTAAGCACTTTTAAAAAGTGTCTTATTTTACGATTCAAATAATTTATTTGAATCAGAGAATTTATTTAAAGTTTCTCTATTATAAAAACTTTTTTTTAAATGGTGTGATTTACCTTCTTTTTTTAAAACATGGATACAATATGATTTCCATTAAAATACAAGGTAGGTGTGTAACTTAATGGATATAGGGTAAAATTTTCTAACATTTCTATCTAATGACAAGTGAGACTCAAGAAAACTAAAAGAATATGCAATCTAATAATTCTCTATATATAACAAACGTGATTTAGTTAAAGGTGAATGTTCATCTAATCTTTCATTT
>JBBPBP010000004.1:63305331-63318725 GCA_037974735.1 Cicer chorassanicum
CTTTCGTTATATGACAACATAGAACTATTTATATTAAAGTTTATTTTTTTAAATACATCTCAAATAATTATTGAAAAAATCATAACTAACACAAGCTTTTTTTTAGAACATGGTATAAACAGATTTTTTTTACTAAAAGATTAAACATATATAACACAAGCTATAAAATGTAATTAAATCAGTTGTTTATAAAAAAAAATATCTTTTTTCAAAAGAGAAAAAACATGTAATATCATTATAAACTAATTTTGAACTAAAGTTCAATGAAAATAAATTGTGGTAATTATTTTTTTTAAATAACAACATATTAGATATATGGTAAGATGATGGGTCTTTAATAGAGGATGATTAAAACTATGTTATCCCATAAGTGCAATGCTTTTGTACATAGGTAAATGTAAAAGTGTTCTTTAGGTAGAACTTTTACACGATGCCATGGTTTCTTGTTATAAATTTTTCACTTAATTTGTTTAAATATTTTTATATTTTTAAATTTAAAAAATTATAATTTAATATATTTTAAATAATGTAATATATAATTTTATTATATAAAATTATCATTTAAATACATTAATTATTTTCAGAAGATTTTACGGAGATTTCACGAATTTTAATCATCTGTATCATTGTCATATTATTTAAAAACACATGGTTAAAAATTTAGAAACTAAAAATGTTTTTGTTTTTCTTAAGTTTGAAAAGAAAAGATGAAATTGAAATGCACCAGTTTGTTTCTCCAATTTCTATCGAAATCGAAATTGAAAGATGCAATTCTGTGTCAGCAACACCTTCCACAACACTCTCTCTTCTACCCACAATTCCTTTTCCTTTCTTTCTCTCTCACCAATCCTCCCCAAACCATCATGTTCCACAAGACGATTCATCATAGCCAATACCCACAAACCTAATTCCAACAACAATGTTCCCAAAGTCAAGGGAAACAAAGAGAATGTTTGGAGTGTTGATAACCAACTCGCAAAACTGTCTTCTTCTTCTTCTTCTCAGAAAGAGAACGGAAGAGGAAGGAAACAAAGAGGGAGGAAAATCATTAAGAAGAAAAGGGGTAAGGGTGGTAGAGTTATTGTTACTGGGGCTATGTTGCTGGAGGTTGAAACTGTTCTTCAGACTCAGGTACCGTTTTTTTTTCATCTGGGTCTCTTTTAAATTGCTTGAATTTATGCAAAGTTTTTGTCTTTTGCTTTGTCTATGCTTAGTCTTTTGCAAAATTGCCTTTTTTTTTTTCCTTTCTGAAATTGGACTGTGATTATATATATATGAATGCTGAGATTTTGTTAACAATATAAGTATCAAAGGAATGTAGTATCATGGTTATCGGTATCTTACTATACATGCGAGTCGAATCTTGATTCGATACTAGAATAAACTCAACCAATATGAATCTCTAGTGTGTAATCCATTCGGCCTTAATTATAAGCAAAAGTACCTACTTTCACACTTGTTAAGGATGATAGTTAAGTGGGTTTAATTCTCTGGATTTCATGGTAAAAAGAAATACAATTACTAACTTACCCTTAATTATTATGGCGATCCCACAATATTGAGGGAAGAGAATTATGCTAAGTGTTTGTCTTTTGATTTGTCTATGGGAAGAGAATTAACATGGGCCATTCATTGGGGTTGATTGTTTAGTAGTTTTTATGATGAAAATTGAACTTGATTTTTGAAATTGTATTTAAATTGGTGAATTTAATGTGAATGTACATGAATTATGAGATTTTGTTAACTAAAGAAAAATCATAGGAATAAGTAGGTAGTGTATAATTGTGAACACGGAAACATGAAGAACAATGTTGTGTTGTCAATTGTGGATCGCGGAAAATAGTAGTTTGTTCAAATTCTGCTATGCTATAGTGCTATATTTGACAATACTTTGTACTAAATAGCGTATTGCTGAGCAATCTTTCAATTTCCGCCATGCTATAGCGGCTATTTGACAACACTGATGAAGAATGATTGATGTCATATTGCTATGCCTTTTGAGTGAGCCTACTACTTTAAAGTGGTGGATATTGTGCAAGTGGATATTCATTGCCTCATTGCCATTTATTTTCATCGATTAGGATAGGGATTACCTCTCTACTAACCCTTTGTAACTATATTGTATTTGCTTTAGTTTGACCAAAGACGGCAACCTTTTGTGGATTAGTTAGTTGAAGACGTTGCATTTGATAAATTTGGTTTAAAACAATTTGTTTCAAATGGCTCCGGCTGTTTAAGTAAAGGAATGTGAATAAGGCCACGGTCCTTTGGTCATACTGATGAATGGTGGCCTAAAGAATATAGATAATATGAGCAGAACTGAGAGTATTTTGACAATAAAAAAAAAATTTATCAATTATTTTTGTGGATAAAATTCAACTATTCAAGTATGACATTGCCCAAACTCATTTTGGTATTTGTTGGAAATGAACTTTGCCCCTTCTTATTATTGTTTTCTTTCTACTTGTTAGAAATGATTAGTTCAAATTGTGATGAACATTATACTAATAGAGTGGATGTACTTTCAGGAACCGGTAATAAAACCAGTATGGAACACATTTGCTAGCAGTCTCAGTGGAATTTGGAAAGGTGTAGGGGCTGTGTTTTCTCCCATCACAGCTGAAATGGAGCCAATGGAGATAAGTGTCAGGAATGAACACCTTTACGACTGCTATACTCTTTCCCGTATAGAAGCAGTGCCGTCACTTGCAGGTGAACCTACGTCTCAAATCCAAAGAAAGGTTAATTGGGTGACTTTGAATCCGTATGGTGAAATGACACAACATGCTGAAGGCGACAACATAGCTAAGAACGGATCAAGTGATGTTAATGCTCCTAAACCTAGGAAGCAAAAATCTAGCGAAAATATAACAAATCGTGTTTTGCCTACATTTGAATCCTTTGACTTTGAAAGAAGTGATGTGATGGAAGAAGATGTCATGGGATGTGAACCGGGCCTTGTTTACTTTGAAGTAAGATTTCCTATTTCCATTTCATGCTAGTAATAATTTTTTTAGTAAGGTGAGTTATTATTTACGACGAGAATATACGATAGTTTTTCCTAAAGTAATATTTACAAACAATTGACTTCCATTGATTGCTCATTTTGTTTTTCCCTTTGCATTTATAAGTAATAACTATGATTGATAAATTGCAGGACGGATCTTATTCTAGGGGTCCCATGGATATTTTGATGGGTGTGGATGATGATTCGAAGGACTATGTCACGCCAACATTCAAATTTGAACAAGTAAGTCGGGCATGCTACTTGCGCAATATTGGATTTACTGATTCTTCTTTAATATATGAATTTACGTCTATGGAAATAAATAAAAAATTATTGGCTGTGCACGAGAACTTTCTAATTTAGATAAAAGTGCTCATTACATAATCTATATTTTGTTTTGGTATTAAAACCAAGCTCTTAAATTTCAAATTCCTTATTTTTAACCACAAAAGAAGACATATGTTCGATAAGTATTTCACCAATAAGAGTTGAAATATTATTGTTTTACGAATTCTCTTTTTCCAGTGCTTGGTCAAAGGCTGCCACAAAAGGATCCGCATTGTCCATACAATAGAATTCATAAATGGTGGTTCAGAAATACAGATAATGAGAGTTGCTGTGTATGAAGAAGAATGGGTCAGTCCCGCTTGTGTCGATGACCAGAGGTATTTGCATTTTGTACTTAATATTTCAATTATGAAGCAGTTATTTACATTCTGTTGTCCTTCATCTTCCTAGTGTCATTTGCAATAATTCACTAAGATATTATCCTCTGTAGCACAACGCTTCTGATCGAAGGTGTGTCTCGATGATCGACACTGACACGTTGATTATATTCAATTAATTCATTTTCTCAAATTATTGTCGGTGTCAACGTGTCAATGTTAGTGTCGTGTCAGGTGCCTGTGTCAGCATCCGTGCTTCATAGATATTACGACATTTTTTTATTCATTTAGCCCATCTAGTACGAAAAGACTAAATGATTTTCTTCTATTGTCATTTCTCCCTTAGATTTTTCAATAAAATAACTATTGCCTTTTGCATTTAAAACAGTGATATGGAGTTTGATTTAAAGCCATTTTCTCAAAGAAAAAGAACCAAACCATCAGAGTTGACAGGGTCATGGAAAGTCTTCGAGGTCAGCGCTACTCCAGTGTACGGTGACGAGACTAACGTCGACGAAGTCAACAATACTCCATATGTGTACCTTTGTACGGAAACTCTGAAGAAGAGAAGCTCCCCCGAAAGTACCAACTACTTCGGCGAGGAAGAGAGGCTCGACATGCAGGATATGACCATGCTATGGCTTCCGGGTGGTGTGACATGTTATGTCGATATCAATAAGGATGGTATTCTTTGTATTGGAGTTGGTTGGTACTCTGATGAAGGAATCAACCTTGCGATGGAAAGAGATTATGGGTTGGATGGAAAACTTAAAGAAGTGAGGTCGAAATCGGAGATGAAGAGAAGGTGGTCTAATTAATCTAATGTATAAATTGTAAGGATTAGCAGCTTGTAAATTGTTTAGTATGATTAATAGTTTTGCAAAGAATATTCAACATTATAGTTAAGTACAATGATGTTCTAAAGTTGATTACCAATATTACCATGAATCATTTTGATCAAATTTTGCTTGTACTTAATTTTGGTCTTAAGCTTGGAAGGTGATGAATTTAATTGCAAAGGCTTAGCTCAGATATTTGGGTACTGGAATGATTGAGTTCAGTATGATACAGCTTGAAGCAAACTCAAACTTAAAAGTGTGAAAAAATCCCTACCTATATTGATTTGTCATGTTTTGGCCTTCATTGGTTATGTTATGTACATATAAAAGTAACCATGTAAGTGAAATCTACTTGGCGTGAAGGACATGACAGTTTTGAAATCAAATTTTGGTGATAGAGGTTTAGTATACCGTTCTAAAATATAAGCAAAATATTGTAGAAAAAAAATTGATATATTTAATTCAAAATTTATACTAAATAAATTAATTTTTTTAACTCATTTTCACTTATAAGAGTAGAAATATTTAAATGAAGTGGGTGGAATGTAGGATAGCTATGCAATGCCACCGATCAAAATTTTATCACCCCATTTTTATGTATTTTTTTTTTACGAAAATTTCTCTACTTTTTTTTACGAAAATCTCTAGTAATTAAACAAATGTGGAGGGGATGGGGTGTCATGGTTCTGAACCCACACTAGTGTTCCAATAGGGCCACCGGTCCACTACAACGTAAAGAACATTTTACAATATATGTGCTTCTAAAATCTATTATAATTTGAAGATTTAATTGCAATTTTAGTCTCTCTATTTTTACTGGTTTACGAAATTGCTCTTTTATTTTAAAAGTCGACGTGAGATGTTTTAAATAACGTGACATATGATACGATAATATAAAATAATTAACATCTATGAAATTTGAATAAAACGCAGTAAAAACTTAGCTTTCAACCTCGGAAATGTTTCATATTTTTAATTTAAATAATGACATATGAATAATTAATGCATCTAGATGACTTTATATTATAGAATTGTATGTTACGTCATTAGAAATATATCAATTCCGCATTTTTAGTTCAAAAATCTGAGGGAGAAACCAAAACTGTCGATTTTTAAAATAGGGAAACCATTTCTGTAAATTGATAATAATAGAATGACTAAAACTACAATTAAACCTAAATATAGAATATATGCTTTCAACCATCTAAAAGGAAATATTGTAAAAAAAACCATCCAAAATGAAATGTAACTTTTAAAAATAAAAAATAGTCTAGTGGTTATATTCACACACTTTAAATGTAGAAATGTAGAGAAATGATAAATCGTGAGCTCAAATTTAAACTTTTGTATCAATTGAGTTGTACATGACAAAGGAAATATAACTTACTCTCATGGTTTCATATATTGGCTACTTTGGTTTGATTTTTCACACATTAAAAAATCATTTATTTATTATATATCTGCACAAAAATATTCTTAATCTTATCATTATTTTATTCTCATTGTTGAATGCAAACATAAATAGTTTAAAGGTTTAGTTGGAAAGCAAATGTCCATTATATCTTAAATTTCTAAAAACACATTATTTTGAAACAAAAGTAAAATGCTAAAACTGCCAAATATTTAGATTAGAAGGAGCAATAAATTACTTATCCTTTTCCATGAATTTTCTCATTATTTTATGTCAATAACTTAGTAAAGGAAGAAGGGGTTGGTAAGGGTTTAAGTGCATTGTTAAAGAATTTGTAGAGAGGGTTGGTAAGACCCCTAATTTCAATTTCCTATTCGAGTATTTATGCCAAAATGGGTCACCTACCTGCATACATTTGGTTTAGTATTTCATTTTTCCCATTGGTGTTCTACTCAATGTTCGGGTTTGTGATTGGTGGGTGTGATATTGAACTAAATAGTAGAGAATTTGCAACTTGCTGGCTTCATAACTTTTGGTAGTCCTGTAAGTTCTCCATACAAAATAGAGTTATAATTTAACAACCTTAAACCTTATGTGCCAGTTTCTCTGCAAATGTATTCATATATACAGCTATCAATGTATGGAAACTCTTTTTTCTCAACCCTTTTCAGGTCAAAGAAGTATTGTAACACCTAATTGTGCACCAGTGGTTGACACCAAAAAACACCTACAATTCATGAAACGGACCTCAGACTGCTCTTGAAACTGCAGTGTCTGAGCTGAGACCACGTCGAATCATCCTTTGCTTTCTCATGATATCGTTACATGGGGCAAAAAACTCATGCCTTAGAACTTCTTCAACACTAATCCTACGTCTGGGATTTACTTTTAGACACTTGTCTATCAAATCAAACAATGATTTTGGGGCGTGATCAACAAACTCAGGTCTCTTTGTATGAATCTTGCACCAGCTTTCTATGTCATATGATTGCAAGTACCGGTCATCAAATAACTCCTGTAATCCAATGAAGGCAAACATTAATCAATTTGCTTCATTAACTTGTTCAGAAATAAGGGATACTTCTTGTTTACTCATACAGCGTATTGGATTAAGAGCCAATTTAAAATTATAATTTCAATTGTTGATTGCAAATGAGATAAAAACTAAAATCAAATTAAATTTTTGCAACCATCTTCAAACAATAATAGAATTGACTAAGGGAGTACGGCCATTTTTTTTTTTATAAACTAGCAAACTTATCTAGTTTAAAATTGGAAAAAAACTCGAGTCTCATTTAACCAGAGATAAATCCTATTTAGCTATAAATCCTAGTCAATCTTAACTTTATAAGTCAAGTATTCAACGATGGGTTGCACTTAAAATTCAAGATAGTTGATCCACAGGGTGTTTAGTTAAAATCCATGTCGCAGACACTGTTACTACTAAAAGAATTTGGCAGTGCTTGAAATCACAAAAACAAAACAAAATCATTTATTAATAATTTTTTGCATGAAACTTAATAAAATTAATGAACATTTTAATTGGATAATCTCATTTTCATTTTTTTCCATGATATTTAATTAGAATTTCTAAAATATGGATTAATAGGAATGAACACTGAGCTTCCCAACAAAAAAGGAATTACCAAAGGAAAGGATATTTCACGGTCATGCAGCTTTGCTACTTCCCACAGCTCTTCACTGCCCCGCAATTTGGCAATTTCTTTTATACTCCTGCAGCAAAACATAGTCAGCCCAGAAAGACAGAAAGATAAAATCACAAGTGAATCTGTAGTAGATTTTTACTGTTCTGGTTCGCCGGCGAAAGGAGTTTTCCCAATCAGCATGTAAAGAAGTGTGACTCCAGCTGACCAAATATCAACCTTGGGTCCCTGAAACTGAGACCTAAACAAAACCTAAAGAAAAAGTGAAATGATGAATTAAAATTATTGAAAAATCCATCAATTATAGTTCGGTGAATTTTGAATCTGCATAACAAACTTCAAATGTTGCATTTCGAAATCCAGTTCAGTGATGAACCTTAATAAAAGAAGCCGCCAAAGACCATTTTTTCAAAAATTATTACTTTCCTTTTATTTATGATATTTCAAATTATAAAACATCAAATTTTAAAACAAATATGAAATTTAAATAGTACAATGTAGATCACCAATATCCCGCACTACAACCATGAAACTAACTTATGATATGACTGTAGGAAACCAACCATATAGGTAGGAAACACAGTAACTCTAAATTCAAATATTGATATCTGTTTTGACAGGGAAGTTATTTATTTGCAACCTTAACGGCAGTGTAAAATTTTGAAGCGCTAATGTCACATGCTTTCATACAAATGTCTAAAAGAGACACTTCCTATATCAACATTCAGTATAGAATCGATATAGTAAATATATCAACAAAAAATAGTATCTATAATTGCGTGAAAAATTACAAGAGAATAGAAGGGACAGCAAGACCTTACCTCTGGAGCACGAAATCCCTTGGTTCCAACACATGGACCCTCTCTTTTATGTTTTCCATCCCCTGAATAACACGTTAGCAGTTAGAAAGTTAAAGGTAGCAATACCACTCCTTAGAACTGAAAAGCATTCAACTTAGAATCATACCTTTGCTTCTTAACAACCCCACAGCAACTGCAGATGATTGTAGAGGCATCGGCGTAAGATAAAGTGTCCTGCCATCTACCTTGCCTGAAGGAGCAGTAACCCTTTTCCTTTGAGAAGAGGGGCTTTTCATTGAACTAGTGTTTGCACATTGCATAGAATTCTGCACGAGGCTGATATACTCCTTTCTTCCTTTGAAAGGTATGGGTTCTCGGAGCCTATCGGCAGAAGCAGTTTTAGTGCTAGTAACATCTTTGGCAGAGGTTATACCCGAGCCATCTGTTCCTTGTGCTCTAAGTAAATTCGCAACAGCCTTATCGGGACAATTTTTCAGATGGCCTGTGTTAGCCTTTGGCTTCATATGCCTATTAAGTTCAGAATATTTCCTATAGTCTATCAATTCCCTTTTATTGGATGTTAGAGACTTGATTCCACCAAGATTCTTGTCTTGGACCACTGGAGCAGAACCAGAAGGAAGAGGAATATTATTGGATGCACCAAGGCTTGGTTTCGATTTACCTGAGCAGATGTGCAAATTCACAGATGAAATTAAGCAGATTATATAAGGAATTTATGATGATCGCATTGAATAAAACTTAGCAAAGTGAACTAAGGATTAATTGAAGGAAATTAATATAATGCATGTAAACGCAAGAAAAAGTGTTTCTTTTGTTCTGGGAGGAGATTATGTGGGCTTATTGCTTGAGATTAATATAAAACTGAGTAGCAAAACAAGTCAGAATTATGAGACTTACTTCCGATGCTGTACTTCTGCTTTAAATCCTGAAAAGAAAATACCAAAATTCACCAGATTATATATTCAGAGATAATCAGTCAAAACTAAAGTAAGAAGCAACAGCAAGAGAAGCAACCTAACCATGGCAAGGTTGAAGTCAATAAGGTAGCCTTTCTTTTGCTTTCGAGAGAAAAGGAAGTTTCCAGGTTTGACATCTCTGTGAACAACTCCCTACATTAATAGATTTTGAACTTCTCAAACAATTGTGCATGTTATCTTGAAGTCAAAGTCATAGAATATATGAAGGGGAAAATTACCTCTTTGTGTAAGCAGGCAAGTGCCTTGAACATGCAGAACCCATACCACTGAAGTTCACTGATATCAATTTCTTTTTTCAAAACCTACACATTGGTATTTTCATGACAAAATTACATTAAAATCGAGAATGGTCAACAGTTAAATCCATTTCCCACAAAAATTAATTTCTTTTTTCCAGAACCTAATGATTGAGAAGATAAAATTAGCAAATCAGCTTAATATCCAAAGAAGCTGAAAGGGAAATACATTGCCTGAAGTTGATTCATTGATGAAATCAAAATGTTGAAAGGTCTGAAACCAAAAGCATAAATTTTTCTCATGAAGGAAAATATAAATTATAGACAATTTCAACAGTTACCTCAGGTCTGTCATGCTCAACATGTTCCAAAACAAAACAGTCACAGTCGCCACTTTTGAAAGAACCTTCAAACTTTATAATAAAGTTTTTACCCCTGAATCATGGAAAATTAAGGACCATAGTAGAATGTGTTGTAGCTTAAATATAAAGAACATAGGAGCCTAAGTCAAATACTTACCCAAAACGCTCCAGCATATTACGCTCATTATTTACATGGTTTTTATGAGCATTAGTATGAGGACCTGAAAAATTACATGTAAAATTTGTAGCATCAATATCAGTTTTTTAAAATCAATTACACACCATCCATATAGTAAATTAGTAATATAAGAATGATTACAAACAAATAATTATTTCTATTGTATATTGTACGTTGGAAATATAACGCAAGTAAAAACTGGATTATTGATGACATATAACAGACCCTTGACCATATTCCTTTCTTTTTTCTTAGTATAACACTTCATGAACAGTACATGCACATTTGGCATAAAAGATAAGTGTTACTTACATTTTATAGCAAGTCTTTTGCCATCAGTAGTTCTTTGAGCACGGTAAACAATTCCATAACCCCCTATAGAAAAATCAACGTAATTTTATAGGGTTTTGTTTATCAGTTTGGAAGTTGATGAAAAACGGAGTCCTAGTAGTAATACCTGAACCTTCTTCTTCCTCTATTATAAAACTTTCAAAAGATGGAAGTGCTTTTTTCTCCACCTGATTCAATAAAATAGCCAAAATGGATGACGTCACACATATATACATCTCAAGCAGGTAGTCAAGATGATCTAAAGAACATTATAAGTTATATCAAATTAAATATGATAACAGAAACTCCTCACCTTAGAAGTCGTGGAGATATTTTCAGCCACATTTTCTTTACGACTTTGTTTTAGTTTGTGTTTTGCAATAATGTTCTCATCAATTTTACATTGATCAATTTTTTTTGGAGCATTATCAGATTTGTTACAGGCTATTGACTCTGTTAGAATTTGAGTCCTTGAGTGTAGATCATTTTTCTGTCCTCCCTTCAATATGCGAGAAGATTTCAGAAGCTGCTTAGGATTTGAAGACTGAGCTACTTTGTAGGTAGACCGGGTCACCATGTTTCTTACTGTCTTGTTTTTGCCCAAATCTAGTTCACACATACCCTTTTTCAAATCCAAATCTTTCGTTGGCTCTTCTCCACATACTACAGGACCGAGCCTCTGAGCAACATCTTCCTTCTCTCTGTCTTTGTCATAATTAACCAATCCTTCCGTTGAACCTCTTTCCACTTCTTTATTTTTTTCGTTTGATTCTCTTTGTGGATCTTTGCAGCTATTATTTCTACAAACACCATCGTCATCCAAAGAATGGGAAATGTTTTGCTCAGGATATTCATGTCCAAATGCGTCAAAGCAATCTATTTTCTTCCCCGACTCAATACCAACAACAACATCCGCATTACACAGTGATTGATCTTGGACAATAGTTGGTGGAACAAGATCCGCAAAGTGATTATGCTCCGTGAATCTGTCGACACCCTCAGGCTTCCTCAAGTCACTTTCATTAATGTTTTGCTCAGGATATTCATGTCCAAATGCGTCAAAGCAATCCATTTTCTTCCCCGACTCAATACCAACAACAACATCCGCATTACACAGTGATTGATCTTGGACAATAGTTGGTGGAACAAGATCCGCAAAGTGATTATGCTCCGTGAATCTATCGACACCCTCAGACTTCCTCAAGTCACTTTCACTAATGAAAAAACTCTCACTGGTTTTAATCAGGGCACCAGAAATCTCTCCTCGGACAGTGTTTGTTACGGCATCATTATCAGCCTCCCTGTATTCAAAATTGGGTTCGGAACAACCTGAACACTCTCCATTTGTAACAATACTTATAGGGAGCATAGGATTCCCACCAAGCATAATCCGAGACTCAAATCTCATTGCAGAGAAATTTCTTCTCATCAAATCCTCCACAGTAGTAACATCAAAACTCTGCAAACAAAAGAAAATATACAAAGCTTGACACCATATTCAGAATGAAATACAATCATTGACAAATAAAGTACATATATCATATCACTGATACGAAGCTGTTGAAGAAAAATGAAAGGAATCAAATTAAACCCTCAGAAATTGATATAAACGAACAACAATCAGTCCAACCAAATGGTTACATATGTATTTTATTTCATCAATCTAAATTCCAAAAAATGAAAATCATACTAATTCAAGTAACCATTACTGTCACTCACTGTCAGTGTCACATATCAAAGGTAAACAAACCTCAAATTCATTACCATTCAAAAATAACACAATTCATTAGATTCCATGCGCATAATCATAATGCACAAAATATTTACCTCGACAGGAAAAAAATATCATCATCAAAAAAACATAGAACTAAATCAAGTTCATAAACATCCAAGTGTTAAATTAACACCAAAACATTGTGACTCATCGGTGCACAACGCACACATCAACAGTATTAATAAATAAAACAGAATACCTGGATGAAAGTTTCTGGAACTTTATCGCCAATTGCAAGTCGTTTCGGTTCTCTTCCACCTATTTTCACCAAAATCTTGAATAAATTAAATCAAAATCAAATCAAATTAATGAATTAATTCAATAAAAGATAAAATTCATGTACCTTCGGTGAATGATAAAAACGACTTGCGTTTTCGGGAAGGAGGCGGAGTTGAATCGGGAAAACGAAAGGAGAAAAACCTAGCAATTGCAAAAACGGCATTTGAAGAAGGCGTTAAGAGTCCGTTACTGTTAACGGATAAAGGAGAATCAGGAAGCGAAGCAACGTAACGGACGAAATCTGGCGAAGCGATAAAGAAGCGGCAACGAGAAGATAGATACTCGGAATCAACAGGATGACCGATCTGGAGTAATAACGATAGGAGATGCCATGATTGTTCTTGAAGGAAGAGATTAAAATCGAATAGTAATTCCGGCGGCGTAGACATTTCCGATCTACGGGGTTTGTGGCTGCGACTGAGGAGTGAAGTGTGTTAGGGAAAGCGAAGTATAGAGATAGAGAGAGAAAGAGAAAAGGGGTGTGAGCGGGAATTGTTTCGTGTGTTTTCCCGCTTCTCTCAATTTGTGTTGCTTACTTTCGGAACCCCTACAAATACAAACTGTGTATACTATTTATTCTAGTTTTTTTTTTAAATGATATTTATACTATATTTAAAGTTTTTTTGTTTATAGATTTTTAAAATCAATTCAGTTATAAGAAATTATATTTTTTTTAGAAGATATTAAAAACAACTTCTCATTTTAAATAATTTTTAGATTATTTTTATATTTTTTTTTTTATAAATAAAATTGTAACAAACAGACTTAATTTTTCAAAAATGATTATTTTATGAAAAAAAAATTGTAACAATACACCTTTAATTTTGTTAATTGTTTCGGTAAGAAAATGA
>JBBPBP010000004.1:63332091-63343047 GCA_037974735.1 Cicer chorassanicum
TTTTTCTTTGTTATTATAATTGATGTGTATTTTAGTTGGTAATTTTCAATTTAAGTCTGACAAAAAGAATTAATTTTTGAAAAATCCAAATATAAATTATTTTTTAATTAATTTAATTTTAATTAAAATCAAATTCGAAATACAATTAATTTATTTTTAATTAAATTTTTTCACAAACCAAATCACACAATCTAATGAATTATTTTGACTACTTTAGGTTTATAGAAAGTCATGCCTGAAAAAAGTGTTTATAAAATGTCTCAATCAACTTAATAAAAACATGTGAACTGACTCCACTTGAACAGATGAAGACAAATATATTAACGTTCATCATTTTAAAATACATTCTTAAAAAGTGCCACGTTAAAATTATTCATGTACTAATATTAAGTCAAAAAAACATGTGACAATAAGTTAAAAAAACTAAGAATAAAAAACCACCGCAGCTGCTCTCATTCAGATGATGCCTCTTTTTGTCCTCTTTTCTTTAAGTGTTAATTTTTGTTTTGAATTATTCTTCTTCAGCATTTTTTTCCCTTTTTTAATATCTAAATAAGTAATTTTTATATATATATATATATATTAAATTTTTATTGTCTTAGTACAACATTGTTTTATTTATCGTCTTGATACGACGTTGTTTTGATTTTCTGTTGTTTATTTTAAATTAAGAGATCAACTTCAATCTAATATAAATTCAATCAATGAGATCTATGTTGCAGCTCTCGAAATATAGAGACTTTAAACACTTCAATTTCTTCATATTTGTAAAATATTTAATCGTTCTATGTTATTAATCTAGAAGATGTAAAATTCTTTACATATTTATCATTTTTTTCTCCATTTTTAATGACATTTAATTGTATTTAATTGTATTGTTATATCAATATAATTTCTACATATCTAAATAGATAAATACCGTATTTTTAGTTAAAAAAATACTCATACTGATATTATTAATTTTGTTTTAGTGATATTAATGTTGTTACTAAAACAGAAATTTCATAATTTTAGAAGTACCTTAAGCTAATTGACAATATACAGATATGATCAATAACATAATTTTCTCATTTATCATAAAAATAAAATAAAATAATATTCTCTAGATAAGAACTGGTTGGAAGAATATGACAACAAATTACTTCCAACTTTTAAAAAATTTAACAACAAAAAGTATAATTTATATATTTTAGGCTTATTTATGATTTTTGTATTTATGGTTTTTATCATTGTCATTCGAGCAAATTTTGGTTTTAATCATTTAATTTTTTTATTTTCAAATTTCATTCCCATCATTTGAAGTTTTTTTAGTTTCAGTCTTTTAATTGTACATGTAACTCAATTATATTTTGTTTTTAATTTCTTTCCTTCCACATGGCAGATACCATTTGGATGTTCATCTAGCAACTTAGTGCTACGTGATGCCATATCTCTATTGGATATGTCATGTCAATATTTAGAACATGTCCACGTTAATAAGTTATGATTCACATGTCCAATTGAAATCAAAAGAATGTCAAATAGTGGGATGAAATTTAGAAAATAAAATTCAAAATACTAAAACTAAAATCCGCTGTTTTATCTTAAATAACCCTATATTTTATGATAGAATTATGGGCTAATACTACGGTGCATAATCCATTTAAGTTACACACAGTACACAAGAATTTTCTATCATAGGATAATAAAGGTCATTAAATCTATTATAAACTCACCACATTCGATTATTTTCTTATCTACTCCACCTCCTCACACATTTGCTCTTTTTGACAACATTGGTCATTACTTCTACGAGAGTATTAGTTAATTTTCTTCTTTACAAACTCTCATAATTTATGAAGTTTGGATATATAATTGCAGGTACTATACGATACGGATACGGATACGTGAAATTTAAAATACGATATAACTTGAATACATTAACAAATTTTTTATTAAGAAAATTATATACATCTAGAATATTTATAAAGAAAGATGTATTAATCATTTTTTATAAATATATAATTATAATCATTTTTCATATTTTTTATAATATATTTTAAATTGTGTGTTAGAATATCAACCAAAATATCATTAAAAAAATTTAAATAAATATTGATTTTATTTGATGACTAACAATTTAAAAGCACTTTAATTGTGTCGTCTATAAAAAAGTATAGTTTTAAAGTCTCTTTTATCAATAGATAATTTTTCCAATTCAAGAGTAATAACATCTTAAAATAGATCATGTATGTTTTCATTGATGTTCAAATAAATTGTCTCATCTTCTTTATTTCTTTAATTTTTATATATGATACACATTTGTGAATATTTCAGAAATATTGAATAAATTAATTTTTTAAAAATAAAAGTAAAAATTATGATACTTTTATAATACACAAGTATCAGTAAATTATCCTCACAGATAATTAACTATAATAAAATTGAAAAAAAGAGTCAGAGTGGGACACAAAGAGAGAAATATATTCGTATTTTTCCAACAATGCACCCTCAAATAGCTCTTCAAGAAAAATCAAAAGGGTGTTCCCACAATTTACTTGAGTCTTAAAGACAAATACAATTCTTCATCTCCTATATTCATAGGGAAGGCAACACATGTGCTAATAAATGTGTCAACATTGAATTTTATATTCGATGTTTTATTTGGTGAGATTTGTCGCCTCGTTGTATTTTAAATGATTTTCACCACAATCGGTATAATCTTCTTTCTACCGCTTTAATTAAACTGTCTTATTAAGCTACACTATTTTTCTCTTCATCTTAGTTTTGCCCCTTTGAATTTTTCAAATAAGGTTTTTGATAAAATAGTATTGTTGATACTTGTTTACTTATATTTTGATTTTGATGTAGTCCACCCAAAATTTTTATTTTTGTTTTTTATTGTATTCAATAAATATATTAGGGGGCTGCTGATATTTTTAAAGTACCAACATAATTGACATGTGAATTATATCATGTATTTGTAGTATAATATTTTGAAAGAAAAGAAAAAGTCAATTAGGAACGGGATAAAGGATTGCTACAAGGACGTGTGAAGTTTTTGTTATTGTCGTAATTGTTAAATATTTTGTTTGTGTCTTGACATTGTTTTTGCATGAGATTGGTTTAATATAGAGTAATGTTATTAATCAGAATACAAAATATAATACAAATATAATATTATATAAAATACATTAGAAGATCATGTTATGTGTTTCATGAAATATCAAAGTATTTTATTTGTGTCATATTTTAATAACATTACATTTTAACATATTCATTTTCATTTTGGCTTTACAAAAAATTGAGTCTTGATGATATTAAACAATTCTAAAACAAAATAAAAAATAGAAAACATGCCTAGGAGAAGTCATGGGTTTCTCAATTTTTTTTTCTTTTATTATTGAATCATCAACTTTTTAATAAACAATTATATGCAAAGAAAAAATTCAAATTTTTATAAAAATAATATATATATATAAATATATTAAAATATATTTTAGACTATACGATATTTTTCTGGGCAGCCCTGGTTAAATTGGTGTCCCTTAAAAAATAATAAAGCTTGCAGTCTTGATGTTATGATATCATTGTCTTATTTTGGTTTGAGATAATGACAATAATGACATTGTCCTCTTCCTATATAATGTATCCCTAAAAATCTAAAATAACATCGTTCTATTTAATGATATATTTTAATATACAACACATGCACATTGTATTATAATGGGGAGTAGACTCTTGCAATTCTAGCCTTCACATGTTTTGTTCTTAACGTCTAGTTTAATTGACAAATATTAATAATGTTAGATTGAACGTTTTATTTTAGATTTAAACTTGAAATTTCATTGTGTAAGTTAATTATGGTGAAATTTAACCTATTTTCTAAAATAAAAAAAGACTTCACATATTTTTTATTCAGTTATAATCTACACTATTAACACTACATCACCCTTTTTTTTAATTATATTCTATATAAAAAAAATAATTTTAATACTTTTTGAAGGCCAAGATTAAACCAGAGTGATTCTCACGGAGACAATTCACTCCCGTCTAAGTGGCCTATGATTTACACATCGTTTAATTATATGTATTTTTTTAATAATTATATTTGACAAATATTTAATCACTTCAATTCAATCTCTATTTTTTTTTAATTAAATGAGCCATATCAATAAATCTATATCGTTATTACATTTTAATAAGAGTCATTTATTTTAATATAATTTATTAAGTGAAACTATGTTAAATTAAGATGAAGATTCGTCGACTCCAGAAGTATGTAACTATGTAATAATTCAATGTAAAAAATAAATTTCAATAATCCAACCGTCAAATTAAAATTTTTTCTTGAGTTCATCAACTTCACAAATTTTTTTTAAAAATTAAAACTAATTGATACTTCAAAAATAATGTCAAATGAATGTATAATAAACTTATAAAAAATATGAGTAAATATGGATGACTATATTATATAGTTACAAATTTTGAATATATTAAAATATTTGTGTGTTTGATCATTAATATATTATGTCAATAATCAATTGTGAATAAGTGAAATTCATCATTTGAATTAAATTATTAAACAAAATAACTCATCACATAATTGCTCATGGAGTAATGGATCTACATCGTTTAAATTAAAGTGAGAAGAGAAATATTACTTTGTATAAGGCCAATTGGACCTAACAAGTGGATCTTAAATAATTGTTCCGGCCATGGATCATTTATTAATTATTCAATGGCAATAATTAGCATTTGTAAAAAAATTGGGGGTCATTGTTTAATTTTAATATTTTCATCATGGATATATGCCTATAAATACCCTTCCCATTTGGAAGAAAAAATGCAAGCCTTTCAAATTGTGTTATCTTTTGAATTAGCATTAATTAAGAGACAATATATACAATGGGTGCTTTAAATTTCCTTTTATTTGTGTTTGTTTTTGGTAGTGAAGTGATTGGTGGATTGAATACAAAGCTACCACCTCCTTCCTATGGAAATACAATAAGCATTCTAAGTATTGATGGTGGTGGTATTAAGGGCGTTATTCCTACTATAGTTCTCAACAACTTGGAAAAGGCTCTTCAGGTCTATGACTATTCATATACATATAAAAATTAAACTTTTTTTTCTTCTTAACACAACTAACATTGCCTTAATTAATTGTGTTTTCAATTACTATAATATATATATATATATATATATATATATATATATATATATATATATATATATATAATAGAGCACGTTAAATGAGATGAGTTTTACGGTGATTACATAATTTTTTCTTTTAATTTTGACCATATATGTATGGTTGTATTGTAAAGATATTTTATATAAACTATTGATTTGAGGATTTGATGGATATAAAATCCTAATTAAATGGTATTAACATATTGATTTGATTTATTTATAAGATTGTGGCAAAAGATGAAAAAGCAGCACTGGCAGATTATTTTGATGTGATAGCAGGGACAAGTACTGGAGGACTCATTGCTGGAATGCTGGCTGCTCCTAACCCAAAGGACCCTTCTCGTCCTGCACTTACTCCTCCTGAAATCCTTAAGTTCTATATTACATATGGTCCTTCTATATTCAATCAAACTTCTGCTAGGTATTTCTTATACTATGAAACAAAAATTTATTAATTATTTTTAAAAAGAATTATAAAAATCATGAAATTTTATGTCTTAATTTTGTCTATTGGCAATTAAATTTATTTTACTCTCATCCTAGTTAAAGTTCCAAGTTTTATATACTCCCTCCGTCGAACATTTAATGATTAGTTTGATAAGTGTTAATTTCGTACATAGAAAAGAGTTTAATTATCAACACATCATAATTATTTATTAGTTTTGATTTTTGATATAATTATTATAAAAGTTAAAGATTTCTAATGATTCGAAAATTGAGATTGACAATATAAAAAATAGGCTTAATTGCAGTTTTAGTCACCCTATTTATACTGATTCACGAAATTAGTCCCTCTATTTTAAAAGTCGACAGTTTTAGTCTCTCGCTCTGATTTTTTAGCTAAAAAATGATGACGTGAGATGTTTTAGATAACACGACATATGATACGATGATGTAGAGTGATTAACACCTATGAAATTGAAATAAAACGTCGTAAAAACTTAACTTTCAACTTCGAATTTTTTTTCGTATTTTTAATTTAATTAATGACATATGAATAATTAATGGATCTAGATGATTTTATATCATAGAATTGTATGTCATGTCATTTAAAATATATCAAATTGTCATTTTTTAGTTTAAAAATCTGAGGGAGGGACCAAAACTGTTGACTTTTAAAATAGGGGGACCAATTTCATGAATCAGTATAAATAAGAGGACTAAAACTGCAATTAAGCCTAAAAAATATTTACACTGTTAGTGTAAAAAAAATGTATAAAAGAACGAGAAAAAATAATAATTTTACTAAATTATTACTTTTTGTATAAGATATTAACTTGAAACATAAACGGACTAAGGTTAAGATTACTAAAACTTTGAATTTTGACTTACAAATAAAAACTTATTTTTCATTAATTTTTTTATAAACCTCATATATAGTTAAAAAAAAAAGTCACAAATTAAAAGTTGGTTTTTTTGTATATTTATTATTTTTTTGCTGTTAAAAATGATTGCAGTGATTGGAATGTAAATTCCACACGTCCAAAGTATGATGGTGAGTTCTTACATAGTAAAGCACGCGAGCTATTGGGAGATATAAGATTGCATGACACATTGACCAATGTTGTAATCCCAACATTCGATATCAAAAAAGTCCACCCAATTTTGTTCTCAAGCTTTAAGGTCAGCATTTATTTTTATAACTAAAAATATATATTTCCAATTAACATACTCTAATAACTTTTGTTTGGTAACATAACTTACACACCCTCCCACAATAATTAACATATATTTGTATTCATTTTACGAAAAATAAAAATAATATATATATCAATAAAAATAATATTTTTTTTAATACCATAACTAATGCTATTAATTATTTTCCATATATTAATTGTTTATGAAACTTTATATATGCATAATGAAGGTGAAGGAAGTTCCCAGCATAGATACAAAACTGTCGGAAATATGCCTTGGGACTTCAGCTGCACCAACTCAACTACCACCCATTTACTTTAAGGATGGTGATAATGAATTCAATTTGGTTGATGGTGCTGTGGCTGCATCTAGTCCGGTGAGTTACCTATTTAATAATTCAACATTATAATAATAAGACTTAATTGCAGTTTTAGTCCCCCTATTTTTACTGATTCACGAAATTGGTCCCCTTATTTTAAAAGTCGACAGTTTTGGTCCCTCTCTCTAATTTTTTAACTAAAAAATGATAAGATGATATGGTTTAAATAATGTGACATATTATACGACGATTAGAATTATTAACGCCCATGAAATTGGAATAAAACGCCGTAAAAACTTATATTTCGACTTCGAGTTTTTTTTCTTCATATTTTTAATTTAATTAATAACATATGGATAATTAATGCATCTAGATGGTTCTATATCATATAATTGTATGTCACGTCATTAAAAATATGTCAAATCATCATTTTTTAGTTCAAAAATCTGATAGATGTATCAAAACTGTCGACTTTTAAAATAGAGGGACCAATTTCGTGAATCAGTAAAAATAGAGGGACTAAAACTGCAATTAAGCCTAATAATAATAATAATAATAATAATAATAATAATAATAAACTATGTCAATTCATAATTAATTAAAATAATTAATCTAACAACATATTCTATTAATTTTCACACAATAAAAAATTGTGTATATTCAGGCATTGGTTGCAGTGAGTGAAGTAATACAACAATTGGAGGAGAAGAATGTTGATTTCATTCCTTTGAAAGCAAATGAGCCAACCAAAATAGTGTTGTTGTCATTAGGATGTGGAGAAACAAAGATTGATCAAGGGATTGATGCTAGAATTGCACAATTTTTTCCAGCAACACTTTGGACAAAACTTTTACTTTTAGGTCTTGCTGGTGCTGCTGGAGACATGAATCAATATCATCTTTCATCAATATTTCCAGACTCTTCAGATAATTACTACCTTCGAATTGAGGTATATGGTTGTGGAATAGAGCTTTTATTATTTTGTTTTGGAAAATTTACTTGTGAAATAATATTTTATAATTTATGAAATTTTTTAAAAAGGACTTTTTGAGAAAATTTTCTTTTAAAAAATTAATTGACAATTTATAAAGGAAATAATGTTTTCACAATTATAATTAAATATCATAACTTTTAATTTACATTAAATTATTAAATGTATATTACTTTTCATAATTATAAAATCAATTTTTAATTTGTTAAAAAAATCACTTTTTAATGATAAAAAGATGCAAAAATCACTTAATCATAAGGTTAAGATTATTAGTTCTGATAAGGGAATTTTTTTTGGAATAAATTTTATTATTTAATTTAATATTTCGTAATATGAAATCTATAACACATTCGGGTATAATGTGCATGCAGGAGTATAACTTGGATCCATCCATTGGTGTTGATGATGCAGGCAAAGAAAACTTGGAAAAACTTGTAAATGCAGGAGAAAATTTGTTGTTGCAAAATGTTAAAAAAGTGAATACAACTTCTTTTCTCCCATATGAAAAACCAAATGAGGGTACAAATGCTGAGGCTCTTAAAAGGTATGTGCACTTTAACATTGATATGCTTTTTTTGTTTTTTCCATTCTTGGATGTTAGAGAGTAGACTATCACAATATATGAATTTGAATAATCTCCTTTTAGAAATATATTTATATTTAATGTCTGATATGCTTTAAATATAATTATTTTCGGTGGAGAGAATTTATGAGAAAAAAGAGATGAATATATTGATTAATTTAAGATTAAGTTAATTAATTTTTTTTTGGTATCTTGAAGTTTTGTTAAATAATGGTATTTTTAAATTTATTTTTGAAAATTTAAATTTAACTCAATATAGTTAAATATAAAAAAAAAACAAAATATTAAATAATTATATATTAGGTATCACTTCTAACAAAAGTTTAAGGTATTTTTATGGTTAATTTATTTCATTTATTGCAACCATGTGAATGTGAGAACATATTATTTTTGTCTCTTATTATAAGTATTTAATTTATTTTTTTATTAAAAAAAGTTGATAAGATAGATAATGTGTTCGTTTCATGTGTTAATGTTTATAAAATAATATTTATATTTAAATGTACTAAACTTGCCTTTTTATATTTCAAAAAAAATTAATAATATTACTAAAAAAATATATTTTAAAAAATAAACAAATACATCGAATAAATTAAAATAGTACTTATAGTAATATTTTTTTTAAATGGTGCTCATAAAACATAGTATTTCACAATCTAATTGCTGTCTTAATTTTGATATGACGAGACCTTGTGTTCATGTATATTGCAAAACGTTGTTAATGTGTCATTTTTTTTTTTGTATGGTAGTGGTTGTTGGATTTGTTGGCTCTTTAATCTAAATTGTCTTAGGTGAAGCTTTGTTCTTATCCAAAAAAGTTTTAACTACGTAACCTGTACTTCCTTCATTAATATATACTTTCTTCTTTTAAAAAATGTAAACAAGTTTTACACAAATTAAACACTAAATCAAACACCAAATCACATTTCATCCTTTTTATATTGATTAAATTATTTTAAGAAAATAATGGATAGTTGTGTGTAAAACGTAGAAGTGACACAATATATTTGAGACATTATTCTTTATTTTTAAATATGACTAGGAGATGGACGAAATATTTAATTTTAGAAATAAAACAATTTTATTCGCAACATATGTTGGTTGTAGTATTTAATTTAAATTTTTATATTTGATAACTATTTCAGAACAAAAGAAGAATTAAATACAATTATCTTAATGAGTTATTAACTGAAATTAAGTACAAAAACTTTAATTACACTTTAGTATTTTATATATATATATATATATATATATATTTTATTTTTGTTGGTGAATTATATTTTTTAAATGATTCAATTAATAGAATATGCTGATTATGTAAAGAATGTGCTTAATTTATGAAGGTTGGCTGAGATTTTGTACAAGGAGAAACAGCTGCGTTTGAAAATGAAATCGATGGAAAAAAAGGGAAGACCATTTATTGAAGCTATCACTTCCCCTTTTCGTTGGTCTCCAATGAAATAAATGACAAATGCATATATGTTGCAAGTTCTCTCTATGCATGGTGGGGAATAAATAAATAAACAAATAAATAATGTATGTGTGTTTTTAATTAATGTACTTATGATGTGATCATTGTCACGTATCTTGTTAATTGTGTTGGTGTTGTATTGTGTTTCTAAAATAAGGATATGGATTGGACTACATTTTGTGTTCATTGTAATACTTGGATTACATTTTGTGTTCAATTGTAATACTTTTGCTTATAAAATAGAAACTGTACTTTTTTTTTATATAATTTTTTTTTTACAAAAAGTTTTTTCACTTTACGTGAAATTCGAGCTATTGAGTTAGACAAAAACTCACTATTTAATAAAAATTTCAGCTCAACCTAATTCTTTTTTATTAGCTAAAAAAATTTATTTTAATTTCAGCACTTTGACTTTTTCTTAGTCAAATACGTACACTACTTCATTTTCCAAAGAGTCACCAAGCCATAACTTCTAAGTACAAATACCATAATTGTAATAAAAGATGAGTTGATAAATTTAAACAAATATTCAATGAGCTCTTCATTCTAGAAAGATTATCCAATGAAACATTGAGTACCATATAAAAACTTACCATATCATTATCATCGCCAAGTCTTGTTAATTTTTTACAGTAAATACAATTACCATAATTGCCTTCACATGTATTCTACGAGTTGAAAAATTGTAATTTTTTGTTGTTTTTTCTCTCTCTCTCTCTCTTTTTTTTTTTCTAGTAAAAGAATTAGCGAATAATACTAAACAAAAGTTGTTTTTTCTC
>JBBPBP010000004.1:63343066-63404136 GCA_037974735.1 Cicer chorassanicum
CGAATGATACTAAACAATGTTTTCATGCTTAATTAAATGGTTTGGTTTACACTTATTAGAACCCTTGTAATCAAGTATTCAATTCTATTCTATTCTATAAACATATATACTAACTATATTTTCCTCTATTAAAAAAAATAAAATAGAATCTGATATTTTGGTCCATTCAAAAGCAAAGCCCAAAAAATAATTCATCCACAAAGCTTGATAGTAATTGAACATTAATAATAATTTATAATATAAATTATGTCAATCCGTAATTAATTAATTAAAATAGTTAATCTAACAACACATTCTATTAAGTTTTACACGATAAAAAATTTGTATATATTCAGGCATTGATTGCAGTGAGTGAAGTGATACAACAATTGAAGGAGAAGAATATTGATTTCATTCCTTTGAAGGCAAATGGAGGAGAAGAAAGCTTGGAAAAACTTGTAAATGTAGGAGAAAACTTGTTGGAAGCAAAGTGTTAAGAAAGTGAATACAACTTCTTTTGTCCCATACGAAAAACCAAATGAGGGTGCCAACGCTGAGGCTCTAAAAAGGTATGTGCACTTTATCATTGATTTGCTTTTTTGTTTTTTCCATTCTTGGAAGTTATAGAGACAAATATGTTGTCCATCCGAGTTGGATTTAGTAGAAGGGTTAGACTCTTACAACATTGTAAATCTGTGTTTAAATTTTTGCTGAAAAAATATCTATGGTTAATGTCTGACACACCTTAAATATAATTATCTCCGGTGAATAGAATTTATAAAAAAAAGAGAGATGACTGTATTGATTAATTCTTCGAGATTAAACTATTTTTATTTTGTATCTTGAAGTTTTGTTATATCAATATTTTGAAGACAAATTTTTTAAAATTCAATTTAAAATAATTAAATATAAAAAGTAACATGATATTATCATTTTTAACAAAAGTTTAAGCTAACGGAGTGTTTATCAAATATTAAACTATATTATTGATTAATTTATTTCATTTATTGCTACCATGTGAATTTGATGACGTATCGTCTTTGTCTCATATTATAAGTATTTATTGTTTTTTATTTTTATTAAAAAAAATTAATAAAATAGTTAATGTATTTATTTTATGTGTTAATGTTTATAAAATAACATTTATATTTAAACGTTTTAAACTTGATTTTTTATATTCTAAAATAAATTAATAGTATTAATAAATTGTATATTTAAAAATAATAATAAATATATCTAATATACTGAAATAGTGCTGATATTTAATTGAAGTATTTCACAATCTAATGTTGTCTTAATTTTGATACGAGGAGACCTTATGTTCATGTACTATTGCAAAACGTTGTATAATATCTTTTGTATCGTAGTGGTTGTTGGATTTGTTGGGTCTTTAATCTAAATTGTGTTAGGTGAAGCTTTGTCCTTATCCGAAAAAGTTTTAACTACTTAACCTGTACTTGCTTCATTAATATATACTTTCTTCTTTTAAAAAATGTAAACATGTTTTACACAAATTAACCACTAAATCACATTTCATCTTCTTTATGTTGATTAAATTATTTTAAAAAAATAATGGATATTTGTGTGTAATACGTAAAAGTGACACAATATATTTAAGACATTAACTTTTTTATAAATATAATAATAATTATGAGACCGATGAAGTATTTATTTTTAAAAATAAAATAATTTTATTCACAACACATGTACGTTTTAGCATTCAATTTAAATTTTTATATTTGAAAACTATTTCAGAACAAAAGAAGAGCTAAATACAATTATTTTAATGAGTTATTAACTGAAATTAAGTACAAATGTATTTAATGAGTTATTTTAAAAATTATCTATTCTTAGAATATTATTATTATATTTTGAACAAAAAATAATAATATTGTTTATTATATCTAAAACTGTATTTTGTTTACTAAAGAAAAACACTTTTTTTTTATTATTTTAAATTCTTTTTATATTATTTAAAAAATGTATTTTCTTATTATCTCAAAATAATTTTATTTGTTATTTTTAAAAAACGACAGAGCTTTGGTAATCAACTACAAGCGACGGATCTCCGACGTATTTTTCGGTTCTGTTCAGTAGCATTCCGAAAACTCGCAGTGGTTGGCGGCAGAGCTCCGCCGGTAGACAACCTCCAACCACCCACTATTATTATTTAAATTAATTTTTTTTAATATTTAAAACAAATAATGTACTTTTAAGTTAAAACATAAAATATTTTTTAATATACTAAAAAAATTCCATTTTTGTACCAAAAAAATAATAGAAAGTCCAGATTTTAAAATTATAAATAATTTTATTTTCATAAATAACGTATACTTTAACATAAAAAATGTTTCTTTTAAATTATATAAAAAATTTGGATTTTTTAAATTATGAAAAAATTGGGTTTTAATTTTTTTTAAAACCCATTTTTAAAAAATATAAATTTTGCATAAAATTCAGAAGACAAGAACTCAACACCATTATCAGTCCTAATAACTTTGATAACTTTGTGAAACTGATTTTTAATTAAAACAACATAATCATGCATTAACTGTGAAAAGAAGAATGGGACAAGGGTCCCCAAATATCCATATGAATCAAATCAAAAGCGTTATCAGAAATAGTATTATTAGTATGAAAAGGTAATCTAGATTGTTTGACAAGATAGCAAGAATCACAAATATCACAAATTTTATTTGAATTGGAACTCACATATGGAAAATATTTACAAATATGAGTAAGAACATTATTAGAAGGGTGTCCTAATCTAAGATGCCAAAGATCAAAAGTAGCATGTGACATTCTAGAATTTAAAGAATATAACACAGAATGTTTGGCATCATTAATAGGTTGTTGCAGATGATATTTATAAACCATTAAAAAGCTTAGCATGTCCAATCATCTTAATCATCTTGGATGTAGGGTCCTAAATGTCACATTGAGAGTCAACAAAAGTTAATTTACAATACAAAGAAGTAATTAATTGCTGAACGGAAATAATGTTCAAGGTAAAATCAGGAATGTATAATACATTGAAAAGTTTAAATTCATTTGTAAAATATACAGCTTTTAAATGTGTAGCCATAACAGTATTTCCATCTAGTAATAATTATTTTTGTGGGCCTACGTGAAGGGACTAATGGCCTCCTTTTTTTGTCGGTTGAATTTGTTTTAAAAAAACTATATTTAATTTTTTTTTAAATAAAAAAATTCCAAAAAAGTAAGAAAAATGATTCTCGAAACAAATCAATTTTTTTTTTTTTAAAATTAATTGTTTCTTTTACGAAAAAAAAACTCAATTTTTATTTGAAATTTTGAAGAAAAAAATACTATTTGAAAATTTATATTGAAAAAGTGAGACCAAAAGACCCATTTAACCCACAAAATTTAAAGGACTTCATTTAGTGGAGTATGTGTAGCCGTGAAGTCTTTTAGCCCCTGTATTATGTGGACTGAAGTCAATAAATAGTATACTTCCAAAATTGACTCTTATACCAACACAAACCGCTCTATTTAAGGCTTTGTCAGTGGATAATTTTTTTCGTTGGAACAGGGCAGAAAGCCTCGCGAAAGTAGTGCAAGGATGAAGATCATACCCGCCCAAGCAATTTACCTATATATACACAAGTATTTCATATGTTATATAATTGTCTTTTACCACAAGATGTGTAAAAATTCATCTTATATGTGATTTTTTGGTTGTTACATAATTCACAATAATATCTTAATATTACATTTTATTTAATGGCTGAATTTTTATTTTTACTCTCAATTTAATTGAAAATAATAGAAATTAAATTATTTTTTTATGTTAATGGATCTACGTGGGAATTCACGAAAATGAGAACGGCGTTATAAACTCTCCAGAGTGGAGAATCGGGATAGAGTGGAGAATATTTTAGATGACAAAGACAAAGAGCGGGAGAATACTCTCTACACGCATCTCATTCTGTTGACATCCCTAAACGAGGACAAAATGTTAAGTAATAGTTTATACAAAGAATATTAATTGTCAAAGTAAAATAATTTTACACCGTCAAGTTCGTAAATTCTATTAACATTTTGATTTGGTTGACTAGATTGTGGCAAAAGATGAAAAAGTAGCGCTGGCAGATTATTTTGATGTGATAGCAGGAACAAGCCCTGGAGGACTCATCGCTGGATTGCTTGCTTGTCCTAACCCAAATGACCCTTCTCGTCCTGCACTTACTCCTCTACAAATCTTAAAATCCTACTTTAATTATGGTCCTTCTATATTCAATCAAACTACGGCTAGCTATTTCATCATGTTAGATCATCATGCACTAATATAATTTATTTGATACAAGTTGTAAATGGTCACTATATTATTTTGTAAATTTAAATTTTTAAGATATGCAAACTTTATTGACGCATTATAATTTAATTTGTAAGCTTTTTTTTTTTAGTTTGGTTTTAACTATGTGGTTCAAATAGGAAAGAAACTATAGTGATCTAGACTTTGGTTAGAAGGTAAGTAAAACTTAGTCAAAAATTGTTCTAACTAGAATTGATCTAAGCATGATTCAAACTCGAGTTCTTTCGAGCGATTCTTCTTTAACTAAAGCTCATTAACTACTTGAAGTGAATCATTTGATTTAATTAGCAACAAACCAAATATTCCAAGATCACAAGAGATTTGAACATTACATATCAACCAAAACCTTAAGACATTATAGGTATATGGATCACGTCTTTTATATATACAATATTTTACTCATTGATAATCAATGTGAGACTTAAATTAACCACTCAAACATGAATCCAACAATGTTAGATTTGGTTGAAATTGAAGAGTGTAGGTATATTGCGGGCGATGAAGAGCTTGAGACAATGTCTGTGTTGTATCAATTTTTACATACTATTATTCTTTGATTGTTTTAAACAATGAGTCATGATTTTTTCCGAGTTTACAAGTTATTTTGTTGTGTTAGTTATGTTTATTTATTTATTTTTTCTATTTGTTTATTTTTCCAACAAATTTCCTTCTTAGGTTTGAGAGAATACTCTTCTTAATATATTTTTCACTCTTTGATATTAAAAAACATTGCAGTGGTTGGAATGAAAATTCCACACGTCCGAAGTATGATGGTGAATTATTACATAGTAAAGCACGTGAGATAATGGGAGATACAAGATTACATGAGACATTGACCAATGTTGTAATCCCAACCTTTGACATCAAGACAGTTCACCCAGTATTATTTTCAAGCTTTAAGGTCAGCATATATTTCCATAAGCATATTGCATATAGTAACACACTTTTGGAAAGAAAAAATAAATCCTTTCCATAACACATTTTCTAAATTACAAGATTTTATTAATTATTTTTTCACATAAATATCCTTAATCAGCGAGGATAAGTAAAATACTAATAATTTTTTTCTTTCTTAAAAGAGATGATAAGTATCATTCTAAATAACTCTTCCAGTTGCGAGGTTCAGATTCACACAACTTAACAATATCGACTAATTTATCTCTCTTAAATGATAATTTTGAAAATGAGTATAAATCGTTCTTCTTAATTCTTGGAAATAGTAGTAATTTGAAGCTTATGATATGATGTAATTAAATAAATGATCATATATTTTGTGATTGTTTGTGAAACTTTGGTCATGCAGTTGAAAAGAGTTCCCAGCTTAGATGCAAAATTGTCAGATATATGCATTGGGACTTCAGCTCTACCAACAAAACTACCACCATATTACTTTAAGAATGGTGACATTTAATTCAATTTAGTTGATGGTGGTTTGGATGCAGCTAACCCGGTAAGCTAATTATGTATCACAATTATTAGTACAAGATTAACTAATACTATATGGTGGATATATAGATGTTTAATAGGTTGGTTTGATTCAATTTTAAGAAGAGAAAAGAATCTAAATTGACAACAACAAAAAATATAATTGGTTCTCTGCTTTTTTTAACTCTTAACTCAAATTAGTTGAGTTATCTATTTATCTTAATTGGTTAAATTTGGTTTTTGCAAGTAGGTTTTAAGTTGCTCTATTGGAGTGGTTTATTCATTTTAATAATTTATACTATTAAAACAAGTAGAAATTAATGTATAATGATTAAGAAATATGTGAATGCAGCATATTTTTTAAGACCACATTGCTAATATAATATGAAATAAAAGAAAAAAAAAATAGAATATAATGATTTAATTTGGATTTTGGGTGATCAACTTTAAATGAAGTAAAATCGATAATTGAATTACCAATATATATGTCTGGTTTGATTAGTTTGTTTCAATGTGAACTCAAACATTAAAAAAAAAATTGAGTCAATTTTATTTGTTTGAATTAGATCTTCAAATTTATCAAATTATTGATTTAGTACTTACACGCCTAATGGCGGATCGTGCTTAGGAGTGAGAATATGCTACCTGAATTAGACTTTGCAAAACTTGAACATAGACTACTTTTTATTTTGATCCTACGTTTAATGAAATTATAGTATGACATGTAAGTTTACTTAAAAACTTATTTCATGTAAATAATTAATTAGATATATCTTTGAGTCGACGAACAAATAAATAAATCAATAAAATTATATATATTTTGAGATTTAATTAACATATCATTTTAAAGAAATTGATTTTAAATGACATTATAATTTAATTCTTTTTAATAATAATAAATTTAAATATATAAAAAACTAATCCAAGTTAAAATTATTAGCGTGTTAATTAACGGACACACTTTCATTAAAAAAAATTTACAAAATTTTATGTTTGGATGGATACACAGTAGTTTCACACAATAAAAAATTGTGAATTTATTTAGGCATTGGTTGCAGTGAGTGAAGTAATACAACAATTGAATGAGAAGAATTCTGATTTCATTCCTATGAAGAAAAATGAGCCTACCAAAATAGTGTTATTGTCCTTAGGATGTGGAACAATAGGGGACACTCAAGGGATAGATGCTAATACTGCAAAATCAATTCCAGCAAAAGATTGGACATCCATTGCACTTTTAGGTTTAACTAGTGCTCCAGGAGACATGAATCAATATCATCTTGCATCAATTTTCCCAGATCATCCATCTTCAGACAATTACTATCTTCGAATTGAGGTACATTATGTTGTGGGATTTAGAATAAGTTTGTCTATAATAATATTTGTATTTTAAAATAAAATTAATAGAATTAAAAAAGTATTTGTTTCATATGCACCGTAAGTGTGATTTTTTTAAAATTGTTAGTCAATTACAATGTCGATAATTAGAAACATTTGACTTTTATCATAACTTTATCAAAAGTCACGATGTTCATGAATTGTTAAGATGTACTGACGATATAAATTTTCTTACATTGACAATGCATGACAATTAAATTTATTTAAAAAAAAATACGTTGCTAGTTATTTTAAGAAATTTACTTTTTAAATTTTTGTTAATAGAAATTGCTCGTCATTTAGTTTTTATATATTTTTTTTATTTAAAAAAAGTCATCTTTTTAGCCATGTCCAATCTTACTTTTGCACTTAATATAATTTTTTGCTTCAAAAGAACTTACCAAAATATAATTTTTACAATAATCTTTTTTAATTTATTTTTTTACTAATTACTTCTTGAAAGTGTACATTGCTTGCACAAATTTCTTTTGGGTGGTTATTTTATCTTATTTCATAAAATCAAAAGCTATAACATTAGGTTATAATTAATTCGCAGGAGTATAACTTGGATAAATCCATGGGTCTAGCTGATAATGTAACCCAAGAAAACATGGATAATCTTGCACAAGTGGGACAGAACTTGCTGAAACAACCTGTTAAGATCCTAAATATAACTTCTTTTGTCCCTTATGAAAAATCAAGTGAAGGTACAAACAATGAGGCTCTTCAAAGGTTTGTCCACTTTAACATTTATATAAATGCTTAGATAACATAGATTTTCTCCATGCTTATTTAATAGTAGAAGTAAAGTACATTTTTATTTCTAAATTAAGGACTAACTTTAATCACTTATAGAAATTCACTCAAGAATTGAGACTATATTGATATTTTTTAAAACAAACATAAAAAGAGTGTAAAGTAATATAACAAATATCTCAATTATGTTGAAACTTTTTGACTGTCACCTATTATTTGTAGTATTATAAGAATATATTGATGTGTTATGGTCGAGGATTAAACCATATAGTAATTAAATTGATGTATTTCATTTTCTTGTAATCATGTGATGACTTATTTCTCATATAGATGCCCTAACTTTGGTCCAATGCTGTTGCAAAATTATTGTGGTTATGGTTTATTTTATTGGACTCAAATATGTTAAATACAAGTCAACTCAATTTTTATGTATACTTATTTTATACGATGAGTTGTCATTTTTAAATGAATTTTGTGACTTTCTCTTATCGACACTAAAAGTATTTATCCCTTAAATTTAATTTGTAGTGAAAATAAACAAATGGTAGTATTTATCCCTTAAATAGCGAATTCAATTCTCACATAAGAAAAAAATTCGCTAATTTCTAATTAGAAAAAAGATAAATCAGAATATCGTGAATAATGTCGCACTGTTACAAGTTTAGATAACATATTGAGTGATTGAGTTATTGATTAGTTTATCACAATATGTCAATGTTTCTTTTGTATAAGTGCGCATAATTGTTGAATGACAATAACAACAAAACTGATTAAGAGAATTAGTTTTAGAATATTTTATCCATAGCTTAATCTAGTTTCCCCTTTATTGCATAGATAATAAATTGGTTAATTTAAAAATAAAAGGATGTATATATTTATCTATCTACCTGTAGAGCATACAATTTTATAATTAATTTTACATCATTACTCTATTAATTACGCCTCCAAAGGATTTTTCTGTCAAGTTCTTACTATTTATTTATTATAATCAAAATGAATTAAAGAAGTATAAAGAATACTTTAACTCATTATAATTACATAAAAAATAAACAACCAAAGGATTGATATACCAATCCAAAAAAGTAATGCATAAAAACATAAATATTTTATACTCCATCTATTTCAGATTAAATGTCACATTTGAGTTGTGCGCGGTTCTTAAAAATAGATTTAATTATAGTTTTGATTTCTCTATTTTTATTAATTTACGGAATTCGTTCTCCTATTCTGAATGTCGACAATTTTGGTTCTTCCATCAAATTTTTGAACTAAATAATGACGATTTAACATATTTTAAATGACGTGGTATACGATTTCATGATATAGAATCATCTAGATGCATTAATTATTCATATGTCATTAATTAAATTACAAAAATGAAAAAAAAAATCGAAGTTTAAAGTTAAATTTTTAGAAGATTTCATTGCAATTTCATGAGTGTTAATTATTCTACATCATAGTATCATGCGTCACATTATTTAAATCATATGACATCGCTATTTTTTAGTCAAAAAATCAAAATGATGGACAAAAAATGTCATATTTTAAAATAGGAGGACCAATTTCGTGAATTGGTGAAAATAAGAAACTAAAACTGTTATTAAACCTAAACAAAATACTAACTTATTTCCTATATATAGAAGACTAACTTGATTAACTCACAAAAATTAAGAAAGTTAATTGTAGTATTACATTTATTGACAATTTGAATTGTTTTATTAGTTTAACCTTAAAGACAGAATTTTCTTATAGTTTTATTGTAGCATTTATTATAGATTGCAGAAAAAGATATAACATAATTAAGGGTAAGTTAATAAATAAGTAATTAATGCACTTAGAAAATTAAAAAAAAATCTTATAAAAATGGACAAAGAAAAATAGTTACAAATAAGACACTTTTATGTGTTTTTATTTAATAACTCAATAAATAGAAAAGGCTAACAATGTGACAACTGTGTTTTTATATGCAGGTTTGCTGAGATTCTGTATAATGAGAAGCAGCTGCGTTTGAAAATGAAATCCATGAAAATAAGTGAACAATATTCATTGAAGCCCTTACTTCTGCTTTTGGGATGTAAGTAAATGAATAAGATTTGTGTACCTGACTTATTTAAAATTCAACCAATAAAAAAAATGTTGAGAAGAAAGCAATAAAAAATGTGTCATGTTAATAATACTCTTTCATACACATTGGCAAAAAATAATAGCATATAAATTTTTCGATGTAGATATGATAAGATTATTTTATGAAATGCTAGTGTTTAAACTCACACACAATATTCACCTCTAAATTATATATATATATATATATATATAGTATGTAGAAATAAATGAATATATATTCTATTCTCCATTATATGATTTTGATATTAATCCAATGCATCAATTGTAGTGTTTCCTCTTCTGCTTTGTGTGACACCAATGCTAAAAGGATTATCAATAAGACGACACCAAGCTTGAAATGGTTCTTGTTTAAAGGGGCACCAATTCACCAAGAGGAAGAATATCTGAAGCAATGTGATTTTAAGATCCTTGGAAATCACTTAAAATAAAGTTGAAGTATATATATATAGTACCTCCTTTATTTATTTATTTATAAGAATAATCTTATAAAATTTTCAACACATTAATTGTTTTTTATCAACATATACTCATTTTCAATAGCACATTGCCAAATACATTCGTTACCCTATGAAACACGACCATGTTGTCTACGGAAGATAAATTCAACATTAGTTTATCACCAACAACATTGAGGAAGCCCACTAAGTTAAGAAGAAAGAAAATAAAAAACAATGTTACTTGAATAGATTCAAATAATGACGTTGGATCCTCTTCTTCAAATGTGTCTACAACAATATCTCAACCATATATATAAGCCGTTAAATATATTCAATATATGAGATATAATAACGCTAAAAATAATGACATTAAATTTCAATTGTAAAGTGTTTAATTCTTTGAAGGTGATTGATTGTATTAAACAATTGTCTTGTTTTTGGTTCATTTGTAGGAAAAAAGGTTTAAATTCAATGACCATTTAAAATTATTAGTTGGGTCTAGGTATAAAAGTCGACGGGTAGTAAAGTCTAAATTTAAATTGGAAATATTACTTTTTTATTATGTGGGTTCATATGGAATCTACGTGAATTTCAACCAATTAAAAATGATATGTCAAAATATGTGTATTAAAGAGTATGTTCATAGCACTTCTCTTGTTTACATTAAAAATGATATTGCTAATCTATTTAGTAGAACATCAATTATAGATAAATTTGATTATTTGAAGTGCCGTCAAAGTCAACTTTCTTAAAAAATATAAGTTTCTATTTCCTTTACATTACTTTAATTTGCATTTTATATAATAAAATTATTGTAATTTTGTTTATTTAATAATTAAATTTAATACATTAACTTTAAAAGTATATTTAATATTATTTTTTTTATATTTGGCCGCCATAAAATAATTCTTTACTTTGCCTTAAATTTTTTGAAATTTCAATATTAGATCACCCTTCCATGATAAAAAATACTTTTATTAAGATAATGCTACGAATCTTTTGCTACAACGTGTTGGGGGATGAGTTGTACTTCTCATTAAATTAAATAAACTAGGATATGGTATAGAAATGGTGTATGATATACATTAATTTGCATTATTTGTAAAGTCCAAAAGTCCTCATGTTATCCATACTTCGAGCTATTGTTTGATTGGAACGACAACTCAACTTTATAATTCATTAGCTGTCTCATAGCTATTTTAAATCTAGAAACTATATCTTTGTTATATATAATAACACTAAGAATGAACACACTTTAACATATTTCTCTCTAAAAAAACATATTTGTTCAACGATGAGTTCGTTAAAAACACTATTTACTTTGCAATATATTTTTTAATACGATTTTTGTATTAAAATTTCAAATTTAAACTATAACTAAAATAATTTTTTTATCTAAATTCATTTACCTCTCAATCAAACTTCAAATTATTAGATTTCATTTTTCTCAAAAATTGAAAATTAATAACAGAACATGGAGGAGGCTGGCTGTGCGGTAGACATCTTTGGTCAAATCTATTGCAATTCTAAAATAATGTTAATAATGATTTGATGCCTTGTATTGTGAACCAATAGCACAATGCTTAGGTGACTTATATAAAGTTAAAATTTTAATTAAAAAATTAAATTCAAATGGCGAAAATAATCTTTAAAATAAATGAAGAATTCTCATATTTTGTTTTAATTTAAAATGTGCAAATGACCAGTATAATGTGACATAGTTGACATAAAATTAGGTCTCTTAAATTAAAAATTAAAAATATAATTAACAGTACAATCTCAAAACAAAATAGCACATGCGAAAGAGAATGTATTTTTTAAATAAATTTTAATGTTTAAGAAGATTAGTCTATGATTTTCGACTAACAACTAAGCAAAACTCTTATTTTAAATAGATAAATATTTCAAGTTCAACTTTCGACAACCAAACAACTAAAGAAATGGATTATGCACACACAAAAAACTCATAAAAAAGAAATGTCATTGTTTTTTTTTTCATTAAAGGTTGATTGATACACATCAAACTCAAGATCAAATATACAACTCACATCTTTAAATGAAATTCAAGCAAATTCAACAAAACAAAACATATAAAATTAAAGTGATAAATTAATAATAGCACTGCACTGTCTCTTCCCTAGCCCATAAAGCCCAAAATGATAAAGAATGACCCAATTAAAAGACTAATTCCATTTGAAACACTAATTGCTCCACTATCCTTTGGTGGTGGTGGTGGAGAAGTTGTGTTTGAAGTTGAAGGAGTTGTAGATGGAGTTGTTGTTGGACTTTCTTTTGGAGTAGTTGGTGAGGGGGTGCCACTTCCACTTGGGGAGGTGCTAGCAGCAACAACATTAACTTCAAGTTTCATGCCACCAGTACTAGAACAATGACCTGGTGTAGGACATATGAAGTATATTTTACCTGTTTTACTCAATGGAACCTTAGAGTCTCCATCTTCATATTTTTTTATTGTATTGCTTGAATCACAGCCTTTGTATCCACTCTCATCAACTTCATTCACTTGATGGACAGAACCATATTTGAACACTGATTTTCAAACATACACAACAAATTTGTTAGCTATTTTTAAAGATTGTAAAAATACATTTCTATGTATTCATATTTTTATGCTATAATAGTGCATCATTTCAATTAACTTTACTCTTTCAATTATAAAATATAAAACTACACATAAAAGTAATAATCAAGTGAATGTACATTAGAAAACAATTGAGCTAAATGATTTTAACATTTTTCTAGAAATTTTAGATATTAGATTGAATTCACTCACGTCTTTATAGAATTGACTTGTAATATTTTTTAAAATTATTTTCACTTTCCATGCTTCACGCTTAATATGGTTGACTTTTTAAATGTTTGAATTGAGTTTTTTTGAAAACATTTTTACTATGGTTAATATTATTAGACTAGATTAGTGTTTGAATTCCCTATAGCAGTTGTACAATAAAGTTGTGATGATTATTAGATCTTCAGATAAAGTTTTTTCTTTAGATCTAAATGTTTTCACAACTGCTATAATATGCGGTTGTTATAGAGGATCCAAGTCCATTGAATTAAATTAAATGTGAATGTTGGTTTATGAAGGATGATGTGATCTTTTTAAACTCTTTCGAAACCTAACACCTAACACTAATGATTTTTTTCCAAAAAAAAAGTAGCATTAAAAGAAGAGTTAAGGAAAGGAGGAATACCTAAGTTATCACCAACTTTGAAAGTTTTGCCAGAAGTCCATGTAGTGTAATCAACCCCTTGAGTCCATCCATTGGCATCACCAACAGTAAAGTCAGTTGCAAATACATAGGGAAAAGCCAACAATAGAACCAACAAAGAAGCTATCATTGATGTATTCATGCTTATAGACTATTTTCTAATCTCAAAAAAATCAAAAGGTTTATAATAAAGTGTACAAGTATATTAGACCTTGTACCAATGACAAATGAGGTTATGAATGGAGGGTTATATATATAGTACTAATTCCATTATTTACTATGTCACCAACTACTCCATGTGAATTTTAAAAAAATAAAAGAAAAAAGATAAGAGTAGTTATGCACCCAAGAAAAAGAAAGAATATATTAAAAATAAAAATATAGTAGTGAAGTGGTTATTGACATTTAAAGCCTTGCTTTAATGCTTTCTACCTAATGCATTGAGATTCTTTTCCCATAAATTATTACTTGGCAAGCTAACAAAACATTTCACAAATTGCCAAGTGACATTAGTACATTTACCAGGAAACACATGAGCTTATATAATGGATATGATGATATGTAATGATACACACAACCAACGTGGAATAAAGTCATTTTCAAAATTATGACACTACCTCTGCCTCTCTCTTTTTAATTATAAGTATTTTTTAAAAAAATTCATTATTTTCATATATTTGATTCATTTATAATTATTTTCTTTTTCAATCATACCTATTACTCATACTATTATTTTGTTCAGTTTTGTTTAATAAGTTACTCCCTCTATCTTATTATCTTATATTGATTGTTACTTTAGAAAAAAAAACTCTACATAAATGTCATTCACAATTTCAATACAACTTTAATTATTATTTTTTCAATATCTTCAATAAATATTATTTACACAACTTTTAAATTATTATTATATTTTACATTAATAATAGTGAAAAATTCACTAATAGTTATGATGGATAATTTGGTAAAATGACTTATCTTTTTTTTTCTTCTAATTATTACATTTCATACTATATGTGCAAAAACTTTAAATGACATTCATTAGTAAAATATATTAATACACTCTTCAAGCACAAGATGTATAACGACAAAGAAATCGAACAAGTATACAATCTATCACATAACCAAATGTAGCAACACGAAACACACCAAAAAAGCTATGTCCAATAACCCACAAAAAAGATAAACACTCATGAACCAAACAATTACATATCAAAGCTACTTCGAAATAGAGATAAAAATTAAAAAGCAATGTAAATTCCACCATAGACTTAGATCATAACTAAAGCTCGAAGACTTTACTTTTAATCACAATCAAAATTGAATATTTATCTTTGTCACAATACACGTCACAATTGACTCATTGAAATTAAAAATCATATTATTGCGTTTTTTCTAAATGAGCCAAATACACATCAATTATATGACTTGAAGGCTTTCTTTTGAGGCATCTGAAAGCAAATAAAGGCTACAAAATTGTTAGCATGAGATGAAACAACATTTGATAACACACATGGAATGTTCAACCATCTTAAAATTGAATTCTAAAAACTTCCATAAAATACACACTCAAAAAATACATGATTTAAATTTTCATCATTTATAACATTCACCAACACAGGATAAAGAATCGATGTTAAGAACACCACGCTTTGTCAAATTATTTTGTTGTTAACCTATTTAATAAGAGTCTCCAAATAAATATAAAAAAAATTTACGGAACTTTCTTATTCTAAATCTTAATTATATTCAGACAATAATCGATATGCTTTTTTCACCGAATATTGATTATCTTTTTCAAATTTTCAAATCTAACTTTCAACAACAATAATTAGATTGAACTGTTTATTAACCGAAACTAAATTTAAATTTCACATAGACTACCTAAAAAGTATTAATCCAATCCTAATTTGATTTACTACCTCCAATTTTAAGTTGAGATCATTGGCTATATCAACTTTTTAATTGAGGACACCATATTTTCAAAAGACCAGTTAGTTCGTTATATAATTTATTTGAATAATATGTGTAATAAGTCGCATTGTCCAAACCTCCTTTTAAGTTTTTGTAAAATTAGAAAGAAAGGAAAAGGCATTTTTTAAGGAGGGTAGTTCAATTACTTTAAGGGGTTTCAATTCCAAGCATGTTTCAATAATTTTATTTTATTGTTTGTTTCCGAAGAAGGGAATAACTAGAACAACATTAAAAGCAATATAATTGTCAACATATTCTTTCATTTATTCTTATCCATGTCACAAAGTTTCTAAGCCTCATCTGTGTTGAATAAGTTGGGTAATCTTTTTGAGAGAAACGTGTGATGTGGATTGTGATTGTGAGGACCAAAACGAAGTCAAACCAATGTGGCCAAAAATGACACGACAGTCAATTTATGTGTGCTACTAATTATTGGTATCATTTATCGTGTGGAGGGCTCCTAGAAGAATGTGCAATAAATTATGCATTATGCGTGTGTGTGTGAGGTTCCATTTTCAACCTCAAAAAATGTTTAAAAGTGAGTTTTTAATATTTTAATAAAAAAATGAGTAACAAATATAAATTTTAATTTAAAAAATGGGGTTCATCTTTACAACGGATCCATATTAGACTTCTCTAAATTTAAAAAACTATTCTGTAAAAAAGTCAAACATGGAACTAACAAGGATATTTTTTACAAATAAATCATTTTATTTTTAATATATAAGATTTTACCGTTTTCTTAGTCTCTAAAGATGTAAGGGTAACATTTATCTCGACTAAAAAGAACTTAATATAATAATCTATGTATACTTAAACCACCACCGTTGAACTATCCTTCAACATATTATTATTACACCTTGTCAGTTGTCACACATTTTGATAGTCCAATTGGTAGTTATTACCACCAAATATTCGGAGTTTTAAATCGTACCATGGAATTAGTTTGGAATTTTTTTTAACAAAAAAGTATTTGAATTGGATTTTGCAAGTATGTAAACACATGAATTAAGATAAATTTCAAAGTTCAAAAGAGTGTTGGTAATACAATGGAAGTCGCATCTTTACATATAACTAAATCATAATTTGTTGGATAGATTAGTTTAAAACGATGAAACAATGTCTCTTTTAAAAATAATCAAATAAATTAAAGAAAATGATGACTACCATAAAGTCATATATAAAATTTGTATTAATTTTTTTTATAAAAGATACGGTAAATATCAACATAATTTTATTCACAATTGTAAAATCTTGAATTTAATTTTAGAACATTCAATCTAACAATATCGACATTTATTAGTTGATGTAGTTTATTAATTGATGTAGGATTAACCCTTTATTTTGTTGTAAAATCATACTTGTTTGGTATAGTTTGTTAAATCATATGCATATAATAATACATATTGGCTAGCTAGCCATCGAAGTAACATATACATTGGTTTTGAAAATTAGAAAGTACTTAGAATTAAAAGGTAAGATAAGGTTGATATATAGTTTGACAGCTCGATAGCATATAATTGATAGGACCACACTTCACTATTTTAATTTTAAAATGATAATAAATAATTAAATATATATGCATGAATCCAGAAATAAAAAAGTTCAATAATTACACGCGGTGACCGGTGGCTGTGTTCTTGCCACTTGCACGTCAACTTCAGGTAATAGGAAGTGAGATTTATGCTTATTATTAATTAAATCTCACATTAATTAAGTCTCACGTCATCCGTTGCATTTAACTTTTATATAGATAAAATAAGTATGATAAATAAAAGAGAGAAAAATAATTTTATTAAATTATTTTTATAAATTATTGGTTGATTCCAATTATCATAAATAGACATAAAATATAACGTGGAAACTTCAAAATAAGAGAAAAATCATAATTATTATTTAATGACAACAAGAAAATTAAATAACATTATGGAAATTTTTTATAACTAACAAACTTCTCTCAAACATCACATGACCCTTAAAACACTAACATTTTCAAAAATAAATACATGAACTACATCTCACAAAATTCTAACACAAAAGTATCAGAGAAAAGAAAAGAATAAGAGACAAATTTAAAGTGTTTTTGACATCTTATAATATAAAACAATAATTCATATATATATATATATATATATATATATATATAGTTTCCCTTTTCTTTTATAAATCTAAACAATCTGGAGCTATTTCAACGTGTATTATTTGAATCACTCCAAAAGATGGATAGCTTGGCAATAGCCCTTTAAGGGAGATGTTTTATGAGATTGTTTGTTATTTCATTGCAGGGTGTAGGGTTGTGGACCAGGACCTTGGCCATTGGGAGGATGATGATTGGCAGTGAGACTTTACTTAGAGGAGGACATTATTTATATGAGATGATCACTTGTAAGTGGAATTCTTCTCATTACTAGAATCAACTACATTATCATCAATGAAGGATAGGTGTCTTGGGGTTGGGGGCTAGGGTGGTAATATTTTTTCAGTTTGATTTGCACATGTCTACTTATCTTTTATGTCCTCCCACCAATGGTTTTAGCACCTCATGAGGTGTTTGTCTTGGATCTTCAATGGAAGAATTATGCGCCTTCCAAAGGTTATTGTTTTTACGTGACATTTGCTTTTGAATAGGCTGCAGATAAGTTTTAATTTGTTTTGGAGGGGATTATTTGAGATGTGAGTACATCACTTTTGTGTGTTGCATGTTAATGTTTGGTAGTTTTTTTCTTTCACTCTTATATTCTCAAATACGCGAATGAATTCACTAATCCTAACAAAAATTGGAGATTTTGAAAAAAAACACAGGGGAGATAAGAGAAACTCAAATGTATTCACTTGGTTGGGTTTTTTTGTGTGCTCAAATTGGTTGGGGTTAAACCTTCCAAGCTTTGTTGGATCCCTTTTATTTTGGGTTAGAGTCTCATACACTCGAAAAAATGATCACATTTCTAATAGTGGTTCAATGAAACTGTATAACATTAACATAAAATTAATTTTCTCTAACTTGTTGTAAAAATGCAACTTATCCACATGTTTACACCCTTATAACACCATAGCAAGGTAATTTATACATTGATGATTCTTCTATTATCATTAATCCATTTCATCAATGAACACAAATTTATTATACATTGAAAATGGAGAGAGAGCTTTTTCCATTGGGGAAAATATAGACAAAAGCTCCTAAATTCATAAATATGATAAAAATGGGATTCCATTTTCAAGACAAGTACCACAGATTCACTTATCCAAAGTATTTGCTTTGTTGTTTCAATATTCCTCTTGAATTTCAAAATTATAAATTACCCTCACTGGTTCAATTCATTCAACTATAGCAAGACTAGTATTATCAAACCTCCTTCACAAGTTAATTTTCATCCACATTCATCATATACTTAAATTAACCATCAGTAGAAAAAATGAAACTAATTAATGGCCAAACTAGAGTAGGCCTTCCATCTTCCAAGTTAAAAAATGTATTGTTTGAATCCGATGTCACCTAACACTTCATTGACCAGATATCACAACAATTAACTGAAAAACGAATCAAAATAAGCCTATAGTATTTATTCTTACAATAATTACATAGAAGATCATTAAAATTAACAAAGACAACAATTTAACATCCCACCCTTACCAATTACGATGTTTGAAAATAACACTCCATTTTCGCACTCCTTCCTTAAGGAAACTAACTCATCTCCTGATACAAAAGCATGGGCGAAAAAGAAGAAAAAAAGGAAGAGACAGTGCAAGAAAAGAAGAACCAGATATAAATACATTATGAATGACTTAATCTAGCAGCAGCCTTTAATAATAACTTCTTCATAAGAAAGGAACTACATGCAGCAACATTGATTTAAACGAAACAATTGACTTATCCATATACATGCATTTGCACAAATGAGACTACAAGCAACAAAATTGATTCAACAAACTACTAGGTAGGCTACAACAGAATATCATTGTAAGTGGGGAAAAGATAAATATCCTTACAGGCTACCTGGATTAGGATTCTATGTGATGGAATGCAAAAGAAAAAAAAACAAATAAATTGGTACAAATGAAGATTTAAAACCTTCAATACCCCATATCAGCAATATCCTCTATAAAATGATACAACAGTGCAAAGAAAACTTCAAATCCTCAATTCACAACATCGGCGCTTTCTTCTGTGTCAGGTCCTGTAACCAAATAGAAGAAAGCAACCAAGTCAGAAGCCTATTACTCTGACCCATCATAAGCTCTTCCACAATAATATGCAACTTCCAAGTCACAAAATGAATGTGCAATTTACGTTTAACCCAATTATTGATTTGAATGTCAAATCTATACATAAATGCAGAATGCTAAACAACTCTCGAAATGCGTCAATGAGATTTAGGTAACTCTACGCAGCCAGTGCACTGACTTCATTTATTTTCAATAAACTAATTTGTAAAGACATCAACTCCAAAGTTAAAGCTAAAGCCAATGCCAAACAAGAATGCACAATGCACAAACAACAATGTATAACTTAAATCTCATGGGCCATAACTCCTGACTCTAAATAGGTAAAATACTTAAAAATTTCAAATCAAAACAACTTCAGAGCGCTAACATAGATGTAAAATATAAACATTTTTACCAATAGTAACATCCTTCATGTTGCAGAATGCAAACATGACAATCAATTCCATTTCCAATAGCAACATAACTAAAAGTTTATACGAGAAGCTATTGTTTAAAAAACTATCATTATCAGATTCTTTCAATATTTCATTCTCCGTGTTCAATAAAAGTTAATCCAAACTAACTCTTATCTAAAATGCAATGTCCAAGATTTTAAAAGTTCCGCAAACAGAGTTTTAAATAAAGGTGTGCGACCACGATCTAAGCAACTACATAATGGTTTTTATGTTGTCTATATTGCAACGCGACTGCAATGAGGCTGCATTTGACTACAATTTTCTGCAAAATCACGTATCGCGGTGCGACAGCAACCACTATTTAAAACCCTATCCGCTACCACAATTGTGACCACAACATCCGAATTTGTATGTCCCCACGGCCACAATTGTATCATCCTAATTTAACCACAACTATCTACGGTATCAAGCATCGCAACACCGGCGACTTCAATTTAAAAATCTACTTGGCCTATGACTATATCCCAAATTCCTAATAGTACTATATTACTTAGAGAACAACAACGAACAATTCAAATATACCAATAACAATATTGCTACCATTATTATAAAACAAATCATTTACCTTCTTCGCCATCCACTACTTCTTCTTCTTCTTCTTCTCCATCGACAAAGTCATCATCATCTTGGTAACTGTCACCATATCTGTTATTCAAATAATCGACAGCAGCAGGTGTAAGCACAATCTTATCAGCATTCAAAATATCAAACAAATTCAACGTCCTCGGCGTCAATATCTTCAACGTCCCAATGTTCCTACTCGCCATCAACACTTTCTCCGAAACCTCCGTCATCAGAAACGTAACCTTCTCATTCGGTTCCAATCCCCACCGCTTCATCGCCGCAATGAAATCCTTCGTCTTCGGCTTCTCCTCGAACTCCCCTGCAAATTCCTCCACCACGACGGTGTTCACGGCTGCGCTCGCCACCGCAGTCGAAATTGCAAGCTTTTTCTCTTTTTTGTTGATTTTGATGCTCCAATCGCGTGGTTTCGGACCGAAAATGACTCCTCCACCAGGACGGAGCGGAGTACGAGTGGAACCCTGACGTGCACGGCCGGTTTTCTTTTGACCGTAGGGTTTTCGTCCTCCGCCTCTGACTTCGCCGCGGGTTAGAGTAGAAGCGGTGCCGCGACGCTTGTTTTGGAGGTCGTGGACAATGGCACGGTGGACGACGGCGCGGGAGGTGTCTGGAGGAGCAGTTTTGAGATCTAGGGAGGAGTCGCCGATTTTGTCGCCGGAAAACGAGAGGAGTGGGAGGGTAGCGAGTTTGCAAGAGACGGAAAGAGAAGTTGAATGTGAATTTGAATTTGAATTTGTGAGGAATTTGAATTTGGAATGAGTTAGGGTTGTTGAAGGATTTGAGATAAAGATTGAAGAAGAGAAGAAAGAGAGGGAAGTTGATGTTGGTGTTAGTGTGGAGAGTGAAGCCATTTTTTTGGGTTTAGAAGAAAAACTCAAACTTTTGCTCTCTGCTCTTTCTTCTATTCTATCCTATCCCTTCATAAATTCATTGGTGTGGTATGCCTTCTTCTTTTGCTCTATTTTTTATTGCTTTAAATATGAAAAAATAAAATGATGACATGTCATATGTAATTAAGCATAAAACTTGCTCACTCATCCCATCACAATAGTAATCACTAAATTAACTTGACTAATCATTTTAAATATTTATTGTAACAAAGAAGGAAAAAGAAATTGTTGAATAAGAATTGATAATGTTGAAATTCGGATCTAATAAACAAAATATTTTAGATTTTGTTGTTCTTCTTTGTCTTCAACTTCTTCCCTTTTTGTCTCTATTTCATCCATCATTAGCATTATTCTTCTCCTAACCATTTAGATCATTTGTTCAAGCATCAACCTGAAGTCTTTTTCAATAATGGCGTAGGAGGATGGTTTCAGTGTTAGTGCATGTAGACATTGAGGAGCGTGCCCAAAATCAACTTACAAGATTCAGTCTACAGACTTATAAAAAGAGAAAAATGAAATAACAATATCAATCACAAAAAAAAGGTGTTTGAATTGTGATATTTTTTTAAAATTTAATTGTTGCACATAACTTTAATTAACTCAAGAAAAATCTTGGTTGAAATAAGTTAATATCCAGAATGTTCTGGATGTGTTAGTTTAAATAAAACAATTCAACTTATAAACAAGTGAAATGTGATTAGTAAGTGCAAGATGAATATAGATAAATAATAAGAAGATCATACAAGGATGTGTCCTAGTTCACTTAAAATTGACTATGTTCAGTCCTCACAATTCGTGAGTGCATAGTACTAGAACGTTTTGTCTTAGACTATCTTTCTTGATCACACTTTGATCAATTACAACATTCACTTTTCAAAAAAGATTTTTACAAATACCTTCCAAATAAGAAAATATTTTACATCACACTCAATCTAACTTAAAAGATAGACTTAAGTTACAAAATGATGTTTCTGATAAAAATGTTTGGGATTTGAAAACTTTTCAACTCTTGTTTGAGAGTGGCTAATAGTAAGAACTCGGTAAGATGGTCTACAAATATAGTGAGAGAACTGAAGTTTTGCTTGAGATAAGAGTTTTTCAACTTGAGCTAATATGATCAAGTGTAGATTGATTGTTCTGAAAACTCTTGCATTTGTCTTCTGATTGATATTCCTTTTATAGATGAAGAAATGCTTGAAAACTCAAATAAAATTGAATATAGCCATTAGATACATTAGTCAATTGTCAGATGCGTTTTAAAATAATTAAACACATGATTATATTATTGTCAATAACGTTCTTGACCAACCTAGAATGGTCTTGCTTTTGAGTCAAAGGAAAATGTGAACAAGTGTGCTAATGAGCTGTCAAATGTCAGTTGACATTGTGTGTAATCAGAAAAATACATGGCCTTCTACAAAACAATGTTAGTACAATGTACTTGTTTCTCTTTGTCCTTGTTCACAACTCATCAACCTTTTTTGATCATTTGGGCATTCAATTTGAGTCTCTTGACTCTTCATGTGATCTCAACAATCTTATGTGCAATTTTGACATTCTAAACATATAGTTTGGACTTAACAAAAATGATATGTCTTGATTTTGTCTTCTATAAAGGATAACTAGAATGTTCTTCTAAACATTTTCTAAATAACAAAAATGTTATGCAATTATTCTTCCGTCAATCTCGTTTGACATTTCTTTGAGGAATTTTTCAAATCATTTTATACTTCATAAAAATGTGTTCTTGTCTTGATGTTTATATGAATTGGGTCCAGAATTTGATGATGAAATAAATCTTGATTTCTTGAAAACTGACTATGTGATATTTGTATCAATATACAAGTTTATACTTGACTTCCTATCTTTAAATAAATATCTCAAAAATACAAATTAAATGATAATATGATAAGAGTCATAATTAGTTATTTAATTAACTTTTGTGTTATCTTCAAAACAATAATTAAAGAACAAGATTCACTTTCTTAAATAAATAACAAAAACTTTGTTTAGACAAAGAAGCAATGTTTCACTTAATGAAGATCAAAATATTTTAGAAGAGTAAAACCCATCTACTAGATAAACAATGTTTTTATCTTTTGAGACATGATAGCCTATTAGTTTGGCTCATTCTATTCATTGCTCTCATTTAACTTTATTTTCCTTCACTTTTCTCTACCTCTCGAACACTCATTAACAATGTGATTTGAATATATATGTTGAGGTTTAAATCATAGTTTAATTAGTTCATTCGGTTGAATCATGATTAAACTGAATAATAAATAAATTAATAAAAATAATACTAAACTCTATAGATAGTTAAAATAAATTATGATTTATAAACTAAAATCAATAAAATTTACAAATAAAAATATAAAAAAATAAACACCAATTAAAGTTAAAAAAGTTGCATTGATAAAACATAACAAAAACAAATAAATTTTTTAAAGCAATGGTGTATTTATTTTCAAATAAAATTCTAATATTTTCTTTATTATTACCAAAAAAAGGTCTAATAGTAACTTTCAAATAAGTCTAATACTAACCCTAATAGTAATATGATCTACCTTTCATTATGTTACTACTTCACACTAGTCGCTCAACCAAGTTTCTCCTTCTCCTCCTAATATTAACTCTAATGTTACTACTTCAATAGAGTGATTTTCATCCTCGTTTCAATTTCTCTTATCACATTCTTCTCTTCTTTCCAATTATCTTCTTCAATTTTTTTGTTTTTTTTTTACATAAATACAATTTGTAATTCGGTTCAATCTTCTACGGTTATGAGTTAAAAAAATAATTTCTTCTTCTTTTCTATGTATTTTTTTTTATATAAAAGATTTAAAAGAAATCTTATCGAAGAAAAAGAGAGAAAATCAATCAAAAATCTAAAAAGAAAAACTAATTTCTTGAATCAGTTGGTTTTCAAAAATCATTGACGATTCGTTTTAAATTCTGATTATTTTGGTTTTGTCCAAATTTTTTTTTCCAGTTTTGGCCACCCAGCCGTTTATAGTATTGAACCAATTCAAATTGAACCACACTTTCCATTTGAACCAACTAGTGTGGTCCAATTTTTAAAACTCGATTAATCATGTGGTATTCTATGCAGATCACGCTTCAAATTGCTCATAAGACACATGTATGACACATTAAATTGGTGTATTTTATTACAACTTTAGGTCTAACAACTCAAGACCTAAACACCTTAAAATAATATTTAGTGCATAAAATTTTCACGTGCACTAGTTATACATAATGTGGCATTGATATAAATTCTAGATGGAAAATGTCACATTTTTTTTTAATGTAGATGTCATAGTCTTTAATGACAACAATTAACCTATTAAGGATTTTAACTAATGCACTGTAATTTTAAAGATGAATTTCTTAATTTGCCAAATTGAAATACTGTTTTAATCTAATTTTTCTATTTTCTCGTAAAATGGATGTGCAAGTGAAAACAGGAAGCACACTTTATGTAGGGTCACTAATTATGTGTTTTATTAACTATTATTTATTTACTAGTACTTTGAGAAAAGAAGCAACAGTTATCTTTTAGTGAAAATGAAAAAATAGGGAAGTAAAAGTAATAGCCCCGCTAATTCTAATATATAAGATTAAAGATGAAATTCACCAAAATCAAATAATTTATTTTAATGTTCTAATTTTGTAAATGTTTTTAAATATAACTCTGATATTAAATATTTTTACACCTATTTATGCTTTGTATTTTTGTTACAATAAAAACAAACAAAAAATTCAACATTTTTCTTATATTTGAAAATTCCAAAAAAAAAATCCTTAGTCATAGATATGGAAATTTCAACAATTTTCATATAAAATTTCCGTATAAGCTATTTCTAAAAAAAAAATCAAATTAAATTATTTATATAAAGTATAAGATCATAAATAATTATTGAAAGTTTATAAAAATTAGCTGTAAACATATATATAAGCATATAATTAACTGTTTTTATAAGTCGTTGTAAATCGTCTCACAAATAAGGGAATAAAAATAATGCAATAACAATTTTCTTAGTTAATAAAAAACAAAAAAAATTGCAAGTGGAATGTTTAATTGCACATGCCCTTAACTTAATGAGAACCCTTAACTTAGCCACCACCTTTACCTGTTCATATTCATGAATGGTCAAACTCAAAATCAAACTCAAACTAAAAAATAAAATGAAAACCAACACAAAATAATTTAGAATTAGAGAACCCAATACGTCACCGTATTAAAGAGTCATATTAAGGTCCACACAATTTTAATTCAAAACAGAAAAATTCTCCTTTTTCTTTTCCTTTGCCTTCTTCTTCTCTTCATCTCTCAATTCCACACCGTTGGTGCCATTCCATTTCCACGTGGAGCACCGGATCCGATCACTCTCCGTCGTTTAATCTCCCTTTTCCGGCGACTTCACGTTCCCCAACATGAATCCCGAGTAGTACGTTCCTCTATTTTTTCAATTTTTAATTTCTTCAATTACATGAAATTTTACTCCTTTTTATGATTTTCGTAATTGTTTTTCAAAAGGGTAGCTATGATTATGATTAATTCGGGTGGATTTTTTTTTTTTTGGGGTACTTTGTGTCGATTTTGCGTTTTTAATAACCCTAGATTGGATCAGCTTTGTAATTGAATCGATTAATTTTTCTTTAATTTAATTTTCTGTTTTTCATGATATTGTAGAAGAATTTGGGTTGTTTTATTGATTGGATTTTGAAAGTGATAGTTTTAACCTTGATCTTGTTGTAGCTTATTGGTTTTAAATTTCAATGAGTAATTGATGCATGTATATGTCTCGCACATGGACTTTATTTATCCTTCAATCCAACATATAATAATAATGTTAAAATTAAATAAAAAAAGGTGGTGTCTTTATTATTCTCTAATGATTAGAAACTCCAATAAAATGGATTCACGGTGTGAATAATTTGAACTGGAATTTCATTATGGAAATCATCAACATATGATAGTTCTATTGGACTATGCTTCCTTTTGTGAGTTTATTATTATCATCACTTAGCAATTTGTGAACAATATTTGTATATAACTATATACTCGAAATGTAAATAATAATTACATCATTTATATTTTATTTTAGATGGATCAATTTGACAAAATATTGATCAGCATTTGTAGATTTTTAATACTCATGACATTTGTTGTTTTACGGCTTTCATAGTTGTCATAATACATGTATATATGTGTCCTTGTTTATGAAATGATTGTGGTTGGTCTTTGGTTGAGTTTCTAAGGTCGACTATTATTAGTGTATTTCGAAAGAGAAACACAGCAAGTATCTTATTCTTATCTTTTGCAGTGATTATCTGTTCAAGCTCCTTCTTATTGGAGACTCTGGTGTTGGTAAATCATGCCTTCTTCTAAGATTTGCTGTAAGCAATCTACTGTTTATCATATCTTATATTTCAATTTTGTATTATTTTCTTCTACCAGGTTACCATGTTTTCCCTCTCGTTTATATTGGTTATTTTTCATATAAAAAATATTTACATGCTTTTAGTAAACTTGTTTGAAACGATATAAACAGTATCTTACTAAAAAATATCTACGTGTTTATTCTCTGTTCTCAGTTTTTTATTTAGGTATTTTTGGGTGGTGTTACTTGAGAGTTCTTTAAAATGTATAATTCGAATAATGATTTGTGAAGAGTTCGCCATACATTATTCAGCAAGCTAAAGTTTGTAGATATTTGTCAGGTGAACTGGTTGCTTGGATTTCCTTTCTGTCTTTTGGTAATCCGAGCAAGTTGAGTCTAATTTATTTCTGGAAATATATATTAAAGGCTAACACTGGGATGTCCATTGAATATAGTCATGGTAACACCGATTTATGTATTAAAGAAGGATGCTTAAAGAGGAAACCTTGGAATTGTCCAAGAACATTGGTAGTGATCCTGTAGTGTTTCCTTGCTTGTAGTTGTCAACTCAATGAAAATTACAAATGGTTTCAAGCCACTATCCCTGTTGATTTTTTGTTGTCTAAAGGATTAACATTAAATCAGTATGACACTATGATAGGCACTAGGATATATTTATGTGCTTCTGCCTTGAATTTATGATGCTCTACAAAATAATCTTATCTGGTTTATGTAAGCTCATGTCTAGTGTTATTATGTATTTCTGGAAAGTTTTAACTCCTTACTTGAATTCCTTTACTCTCCATTTGGTTCATCATGGTAATTGGTAATGGTATACTGCTGAAAACACAGTAATTTAAATCATTAACTTTATGATATACTGCAGGATGATTCATACATTGATAGCTACATAAGCACCATCGGAGTTGATTTTGTGAGTACAACATTCCAATTTTGATTTAGCTTGAACTCATTTGAAATTGTGTCTCAAGTCTGAACTTATAATATCGCGTTCTTTCGTGCAGAAAATACGGACTGTTGAGCAGGATGGGAAGACAATTAAACTACAGATTGTATGTATTTCTGAGATTGGCTTTGTTCTGCTTCTTTATTTTCTAATATTATACTTTCAGTAAGCCTAATATATACTCTTTTCTTTTAATCCTACATAAAATATACTTTTCCTTTTGAGGTATTTGTTGATTGTAACTTTTAAGATCAAACTCTTTGAAACTGTTAAGTTTCTAGACCATATGGACCATTGAAATTCAAGGTTGAAGGTTGTATAGACATGATTTTTTTTTTCTTATCTTAATTTACAATCTGTTCTTGTAGTGGGATACTGCCGGGCAAGAACGATTTAGGACAATAACCAGTAGCTACTATCGTGGGGCACATGGAATCATTGTGAGTATTGTTTTTGCAACATAAGAGTTTAAACACGGAATACTCCTGCTACTGTTTTTGGATTTCTTTGCATTCTCTACTAACTTGTTCCTTTGCCAGATTGTTTATGACGTGACAGATGAAGAGAGCTTCAATAATGTGAAGCAGTGGCTCAGTGAAATCGACCGCTATGCCAGTGATAATGTTAACAAGCTTTTGGTTGGAAACAAGAGTGATCTGACAGCAAATAGAGCTGTCTCATATGATACAGCTAAAGTATGACTTTTATATATGTTGCATTCTTTTCTTATTAAGGAAATAGTATTTTTAGTGTGTGTCCATATTTACTTTCGAATAATGTTCATGCTGCTGCTCCAGAACACCTCACACTGCCTTTTTTCTCTCTCAATTGCAGGAATTTGCAGATCAAATCGGCATACCTTTTATGGAAACAAGTGCAAAAGATGCTACAAATGTGGAAGGGGCGTTCATGGCCATGGCTGCTGCCATCAAGGATAGGTGGCCATTGTTCCTGTTTATTATTATTATTTATTTAAATAACCAATGTTAGTAAGTAGTTGTTAATTTTGTTCGAAGGAGGAGTTGAATTTGTGACTTCCTTGTCACTCCAACTCCCCTAAACCACCAAACCACCTTATGACTCCCTGACTACCTGTTCCTGTTTATTATTGAATGACAGATACTAAAATAAACCACCTAATTTAATGTAACATAACCTTTGAGGTAGGCTCAAGCATAAATTATTTTCCAACTTCCAGAAAGAAATAACTAAACACCTTACCAATATTCTTTTAGTTATAGTAATCTTCTCGACATTCTCAGTAATCAAGTGGTTGGACTCAAGTAAGTAGTTAATGAGATTCAATTAAGAACGAATCGTTCAAGAGACCCAAGTTTGAATCTTGGCTGAAACAACTCTAGGATAGACTTTACTTACCTTCTGACCGAATTATGGATTACTAGGGTCTCTTGTACTTGGGAACCGGAGGATTAAGACAAAAAAAATTGGCATTCTTAGATTCCAAATCTAGGAAAGTGAAATAAATACAAATGTCAAATTATAGTCTTTTTTATTGTGAACTTATTCATAATGGTTAAGATATTTACAGTACATTTTCTAATGATAATGACTGTAGTTTTCTGAGCTTGATTTTAAATTTTAGAATTTTTGCTTTATCCTTGCTCTAGTTGTATATAAATGAATATGACTTTCTTCACTATTGAATATTTATATATCATGTTTAGCATTGATTCCTTCCAAGCATGTTTTCTGATGGTAACTTTATCCTGAATGTAGAATGGCAAGCCAACCGTCTGCAAACAATGCAAGGCCTCCGACGGTGCAGATTAGAGGACAGCCAGTTGGGCAAAAAGGTGGTTGCTGCTCTTCCTAACCAGATGGCATGGCATTTCACCTGGTCTGTTGCTTGGCCCTTTTCATGTAAGATTTGTTATGTCACTAAATAGTGGACCAATGTCGCATAATCCGTTGAATGATTTGGGAATTTGGCTTAGATGATCCCATTCTTTACATACACTTGAATGGTATGCTTGTGTTAAGTATAGTAAGTACTTGTGTTAATGATATATATCTACGTTTCTGCTCATATTTTCTTTTACTCGAAACGCGTGCTGTCTTGTGATGATTGACTTGAATTGGTGGGTGATAAGCCATGCAAACTTCCAAAACCTATATGAACAAGTATTGATTATCCACTAATAAGGTTGTTAGAGTTATAATGAAAAGTTTTTGTAGTATTTAATTATATTTGAGCTCAAATGGGTTGTTTCCAAAATGTGATTGCAACTTCCAAATTTTATTGCCACCAACAAACTCTTAAAGATTCTCAAGCCTATTTATCATCTTTCAATCAGTTGGTATTGATATCAACACACACAATTTCATAAGCACACGCATATTATCATTGATCTATGTCAATTTAAAATATACTTGAAGAATAGTCAAATTTTGCTACATGCAACGCAATGGTTCTGGAGATGGCAAATTTTAACTGTTTTTCAAAGCAAAGGTTAAATATTTTATTAAAAGAGAAAAAGTGGTGTTTTTAAAAACAAAATAATCATCCCAATGTCGGTGTGACCCTAAATATTTTAATATGTTAACAAAATTTAAGTAAACGTCCGTAAATGGTGATTTCACATTTTATACTCGCTCTAATCCTTCTTAAGTTATTTATTTTTTGTCACCACTTTCTTTAAACCTGTGAAACATCACATGTATTTTTTTTTCAAGTTTACCCTTAATCTCTAATACTAATTTTTTTTTCAAGTTTACCCTTAATCTCTAATACTAAATATTGTACGATTACTTCACCTTTTTCTTTAAAATAGTTCATAGCTGTACCATTTTCACAATAAATGATTATTTTTTATTTTTCAAGAATTTTCACAATAAATGAATTATTGATTGAGATAATGGAATATTGAAAGGGAGTTATAATCAATTGACTTCGTGCTATTAAATTACAATTATGACACTTTTAATAATTCTTTATCAGTTAGTATTAAAAAATTCATTATTGACCGAAAGCTATTATTGTATAAATCATACTTATAATTTTTTTTAATATGAAATTATTTAACATATCAGTGATATACTTTAAAATTAATGTTTTATGATAAACCATGTATCCCATTGCTTTTGCGGCCTCATCAAGGATGAGTCTGATAGATTGACAGAGGAATTTTACTCAAAACTATGTTAGAATTGAAAGTGATTTTGTCTCTCATTTTGTTGAAGTTTTGATTCTCTTTATCATCAAGTTATTGTCATTCACCTTTTTTCCATATGCTTATAGAAACTGCTCATGGAGTTCTTCTTCATATGTCAAAAATTTAAGCAACAATTAATGCAACAAAAAGGATTATTTCCCATTGTTTTGGGATTCTTTATTATTATTATTATTATTATTATTATTATTATTATTATTATTTATTATTATTATTATTATTATTATTATTATTATTATCATTATTATTTTTGTTATTGTTATTGTTATTGTTGTTGTTGTTGTTGTCGTCGTTGTTGTGCTTGGAAACTTTGATATAATAATTGCACTTTTGTTTTAAATACATCGTCGTATCGTTAAAATTCAAGTGTAAGTGATTGGTCTTATATTGATTAGAGATAGATTAAATGAAAGAATGCAAGAGATTACTCATATATTCAATGCTTAAAGTGAATATGTGGTGCCAAAATGTTTTTAATGGTTCAACCTAATTTGATTTGATGGGGTTGAGTGTAGTGATCATGAATCACAAAATAATGAATCTTTGTTGAAAGTCTTTTTGACTGTGTGATGGAGTCATTTTGTATGATGCAGATTATTGCCCAAATAATTTAAAAATGTGTGTAGATACACAAAATTTTAGGTATGATTCGATTCACCTCCACTAATTTAATTTTGTGTAGACAGATACATTATGCATTTAAAACATACAACATTGTAATTTTATATACGTGTGTAGTAGATGATACATGAACACCATATATTATTATGATGCATGGTAACCATGACATTCAAAGATTAATATTTATAAGCAATGTTTAGAAATTCAAAGATAATTTTTTTAGGATTGGAGAGCATGACCATGTGATCTGAATCCTCAATTAAAATGACATTAACATATGGTTCAGTTCTCTCAATTATCCACTCTTGAAAATCCTTTGTTTGCAAATTGTCATTTTCAGCTATGATGAAGACTTTAGGCACTTTTCCATTGTTGTCATTTGTAACTATTGTTTGTTTCAACAATAAATCAACATCCTTCAGAAATGGAAGTAAAGGTCTTACCAAAGATAAACCAAGTGTCAAATCCTGTATATAGAAATTGGATTTTCCTTCAATAATAAATAAATCAATTTATTTTACATCTGAAAAAATAAACATTCATATATTTTATATAAGATTTTAAACAGTTTGGAGTTTCTATTCTAATCTTAAAAATACGACTTTAATAAAAAGAAAATGTAATTTTAATAATTTTAAATTATTTTAAAATATTATATTTTTACTAGATAAAACACAAAAAATTCAAATTACTGTATTTAAATTGTAAATAACATCAAAATACAACTTAAATTTAATATCAACATCTAGTTACTTAAAAAGAGTAATTCTTCTAACACTTTTTGAAGCAAATTCGTCAACTAAGTCTTCTTATTGTATTGTCTCCTGGGATGCAAAAACTGGCTCCCAAAACTTTTTGATTGTTTTTTCTCCCACTCTTCAACGTTATCAAATACACAAAAATATACGTCTGAATTGGCCAATCTGAATGTATAAAATATAATTTGGGGGGTTTTTAAGAAAATTTAAGGTGAGAAAAAAAGTTTTCAAACTTTTTACATCAAAGATGAAAGATTGTGTGTCTAAAGCAGAGCCCACTCTTCTCGTTCGCTATACGATCCACACACAAAAATTATATTCCTCAAATGGTCTAGGTTCACAATGGTATAGTTTAGTAGCGTATTGGTGCATTTATAAAGCAATATTTTTTTAACTTAAATTCGTTAAATTAAGAATAAAAAGATAAAAATCATGTTAATATTATCTTATTAAACATTTAATTAGTGATGTATATATGTATATGTACTCAAGACAAAATTACATTTGCATTAATGATATAAAATAATTTTAAAACGACATCTAATTACATCACATCTACACGTGGCATGATATTATTCATTTGCTATTTAATGATTTCTCACAACTAAATGATAATATGTTAACAAAAAAAAATAAAAATAAAGTCATAATTACGAAAATCAATTTGGCATATAGTAACATTTCATATTATGACTAATTCTTTTCTATAAGTGTCGTACAAATATTAAATGTAAAATTTTTGAATGAAAATAATCAAATAAGTTTTTGAATTGTTTTCATTTATATTGACATAATTTTTTGGAAAGATTTTAAAATGTCAATTTTGAAAAATTAATTGTAATAATCGATTGAAATCGTATTTGTAATAATTGTCTTAACATAAATGTCGTAGACTTTTATTTACATATTAAGAAATCGTACCAAAGATAAATAAAAATTTATATCAATTCTACCCATTTAATAACGATATGTTAAAAAAAAATTGAACAAACAAAATCATAATTACGAAAAAAAATTAACAGACAAATAAAATCAATTTGGATAAATAAAACCATAATTAAGAAAATTAATTTGACATATAGCAACAACTCATATTATGACTAATTATTATGCGATAATCAAATTAATTTGGCATATAGTTTCCATTTATATTGACAATTTTGAAAATTAATCGTAATAATGAATTGAAATCGTATTTGTAATAATCATCTTAACCTAAATGTAGTAGACTTTTGTATATATATTACGAAAGATAAAAACAGATTTGTATCAATTCTACCTATGGCTCCTAGAAACAACAATAAGATTTTTGAAATCAATGCAACAAAAGAATCACGAAGTCTGAATGTTTGTGTCGTACGACTATGGTTTGTCAAGGATGGTACACATGACAAACATTCATTCTCGCTTGACATGATTCTCATGGACTCAAATGTATATACTATTTATTTGTTAAATTATATTAATAAATTTGATGTATGGTTAATTTTTTTTCTAATAAATTTCACATATGCGTTGAATTTAAATTATTAATCGGCAATTTTTTTATAGGCTAATAGAATACATGAAACCGTGCGTAGAACCTTGATTTACAAGTTCCAAAATGACTTACAAGAGGGTCATGTTTATTTTATATATTTTATATATATTATTTTAACTATTATATCGTTCAGATTCAAGTATAAGGTTACGTTATTTGGTCAATATGTCGAAGAACTTAATTCATTCGTTGCTGCTGGTGAGACCGAAAATGTGATCGTCATTGTGATGCTAACAAAAATAAAACTATGACAAGATAATTTGCTACTCATTTTTTAGTTTGTCAAATTCCAAATTACTTTTTATATTTTTTAATTTTTATTGACTATTATTAGTATATTGCATTGACCTTAAATTTCTAAGACATACAAACCTTTACAAGAAATAAATAACCCTTGGATTTATTACAAATAATATATGATGATTCACTTTGCAATTGAAATAGAATTTGTGGATAAAAAGTATGATTTTCGTGGATCAAAAGGTATGATTTTTATTGTTTTTTTAACTTTTTTTAACATACATCCTGAGTCCAATACTAGTCTTTTTTACCATTGAAGTTGCATTTTTTTCATATAAATTTCGTATTATTATCTATATGGTTGGACCTAATCAATGTTGTTTATTTCTTTTTAAATTTGGCTGATGACATGCACATTTTATTATTATTATAGACTTCTCAATTAAAAAAAATGTTAAATATGGACTCTTACTTTTATTAGTAAAAATAAATTTTATAATAATAAAAAATGAAGAAAGAAAAAATGCATTAGTTTTAAAAAAAATACACACCAATTCCAAAATAGAATATAACTTTTTTCTCTTAAACTATAAAATTTAGGGCGTCACACAAAACTCCTCAATTAAAAATCCTTTAATAAAACTTCTCAATTAAAAATCCTTTACTTCTCAATTAAAAATCCTTTAATATTAAATATAGCTGATGTTTATTAAATAAACATTTCGGACAGAAAAACACAAGTTTCTTAAATAATTATTTGACAGAAAAATCCGTTCAAAACTTCAAAACAATTAATTTCAACCTTTGAATAAAAGAAAAAAATAACATAATTGATCGATCGAATTTACAAAATCTAAATTAGTTCATAACTCAACAAAACACAACAACAAATTACTCCGACCTAGTATCACCTATCAGAGCATAAATCACCAACCAATAACCTAAAATAAGTGCGCTCTCGCAAGCGCCAAACACAAGTCTGTTAAAAGTACTTATATAAGCAGCACATCTTTCACATAAATATACCTAGCGCCAAACACAAGTCTGTTAAAAGTACTTATATAAGCAGCACATCTTTCACATAAATATACCTTGTAAAGGATATATATGAAAAAATCTCTAAAAACAAAATTGAGTTCAATCTATAAATTAAACGAAACTGCAAAAACATTTATGTTTTATCCGCCACCATATAACTAACCCCCACAGATTGTCAAACACAGGAAAACATAACATCGAAAGGTTACAAAGGACCGTATGAAGAACAAACTAAATTTACATCAAAAAAGTTAAATAAACCCTTCTAATAATGACTCAAAATCCAATTACCAAAGTAGCTTAAGAAGTTCAAATCAGAGAAGAACCCAAAATTGAAGTACTAAATAAAAAAGGGGGAGAGGGAAATGGTTTTGAAATATCTCTATCTCACTTGCCACCACCCAAGGTTGGGAATTGCCCGGGATCTTCGATGGATGGAGCTGGGACATTGCTGTATGCATTTCCACCAAAACCTCCTCCCCTTGAACCACGGCCACCGCGACCACCACGTCCACCACGACCACCTGGGTTGTAGTACTTCTCTCCATCAGCAGGCTTCAGAAACTCGTTAATGCTGAGAGCCTACATATCAAGTCCAATAAATTAAAAACAGATTAGTACGGAGAAAAGACATAGACATGCAAGCAAAGAAAACTAAGATATGGATGCCATAATGGTTAATGAATCTTGACTGATGCAAACTAAACTAAATTCATAATACATTTAGGTGAATACACAACAGTAGAGAAAAGTACAATTGATAAAAAACAAGTACATAATAAAACATGTATGTCAAGGAATATACAAAAGTAAATAAAAATACTATGATCTTACTGGATATAAAACACTAACAGGAAACACGTATTTCTTCAGATAACATTTTCAAAACAATTTAGATTACTGATGGAAACAGCCAAATATTGCAAGCAGGTAATTTGAATAATTGAGAAAAAGAAATTGGTCACTTGAGGAACTCAGTGTAAAAGTAATGACAGATAGACAAAATATCATCGTCTCACCTTCTTTGACTTCTCCTTATCAAAAGCATCTTTGCGCTTATCCTTGTCAGATCCCTATGAAGAAAAGAAAGTGTCAAAATACATCAATGTACATTATCACTAATATAATATAAACTTCAAATTACAAGAGTACAAGTGGGGGAAAAACCAACCAATTTAGCAAAGATCTCATCATTGTCTCTTTTGCACGACAATGGCTTCATGGATTCAAACTCTTTAGCATCCACCTTTCTTCCTTCAGTCTTAAGTGCCTGCAGGGCTTTCCTTTTCTCTTCTAGCACTTTCTCATACTCTTCCAGTGTCATCTCCTATCACACAGTTTAAGTTCCATTTAGCAAAGGACAAACAACAGCATATACAGTAAAGAAATTAATCAAATCATAATTAAGAAAAATGTGAAGTGGGCGATCCTTTTTCAAGAAAAATAAAGCAGCCCCAACAATTCAGTGAGATTCACTTAACAGACAACCAAAGCCAAAGACTTATCTAAGGTTTGTCTTGATATCATAAAATGAAGAAAATTTATAGCGGCAATTGCAAATTCAAGACAATTGGAGAAAGCATAAATTCAGTCCATCTTTCACCTTATCCTCAGGTTCCTTTTCTTCAGCTTCATTAGCAGGAGTGTCCTTGCTAACATCTGCTGCTTCTTCCTCACCAGCAGGCTTCTCATCACTCAAATTCTTTTCAGTTTCATTAGCAACTTCCTCGGTCACCCTAAGAAACATCAATCAAATTAATTAAAAGAAGATATAAACAACCACCGACAATTAAAATCAAAAATAATATAACACTGAAATCAGGCTTAGAACTTAATTATTGTTAAAGTGGTGATATACACAAATAATGAATTGCTTATTTGCTTACTGAGCAATTTCATCAGATTGGGTTCCCCAATTGCCTCGTCCAGAACCTTCACGTTTGAATCCACTTCTGCAAATTGGACAACTGTTATCAACAAAGATAGAAAAAGAAATGAAGAGAAAATCACTAAATAATAATATATTAAAGTTACCCGCGCCCAGTCCCACTGTGGCGATCAAAAGGTCTCCTTGGGCGTCCCTCTTCACCAGCTTCGCCATTGCTAAAGCCTCCACGACGACCGCCTCCACCACCTCCGCGGTAAGGCACACGAGGTGCTCCATAACCACGTCTCTCAGCGGGATTACCAGAATCTCCTTCTTCGGCAGAACCTTGATGAGGAGGGGCTCCAGAAGCAGGGAATGAGTTATCATCATTGGAGAAATCACGACCAAACCCGCGACCACGTCCAAATCCACGTCCACGGCCACCTCCACGGCCACCACGAGAAGGCTCGTTTCTGGCCTCCCTCACTATCAGTAACACAAAATAAAAAAATATCAACAATTTATGAATTAATAAATATATACTATCAAAGCGGCAAGAAACAACTTCATCTTCCAATTGCATTTATTGCATTCAACAAAGCAACCTGACTTTTAAAATAGTCACAGTCTAAAAGTAGTAAAACACAAACATCGTACATATCAAATACATATAAAATTATAAAAGTATGTTTAACTACACACCTCTTCAACACACGACTTATGTCACCAGATTCATAACATCACACTACCTATGACTAATCATTGCCAATCATGAATCAATAAAAACATAGTAAAACCTAAAAATACAAATTGGTAAAAAGGTTTAAACATCCAACCACAATCATCAACAAAAACAAACAATTAATAACAAAAAAAACAAAACCCACATTTTATAAATCATACACAGATAAATCAAATCAACACTAATGAAAATATATAAAAAAAGCATCAATTTTTATGAACCAAAAAGATTGAAATATAAAAAAGGTTAAAACTTTAGGCTAATAACATAAGAAACTAACCAGCCTGAGAAGGAGGTAGTGGTTTGGAAGGCAACTGAGCGGCCTTTTGGGGTTTGCCTTGTTCCTGACCCTTTTTGGGGGCAGCAGCCGCCGCCGCCGCTGCAGCAGCAGCTTTCTGTTGTTCAGCGGCAATTAACTGAGAAGGGTCTTCAGCATCGTCACCCAACAAATCAAAAGGGTTAATTGTCGCCATTTTCAAAACAAACAAGAAAAACAACAATAACAACCTTTACTTATTCTTCTTATTGTGTTGTTATTTTTGCTCAGAATATTAGCATGAGGAAAATTCCATCATCTAAATATTGTAGATCGATTTAGGGGAAAGGAATTGAGAGAGAAGGAAAGGAATAGTGAAAATAGGCTAAACCCTAGCGGCGGCGGAAGAGAAGAAGAATAGAGAATGACACGAACCTAATCTCTATAAACACGAGATTTATTTATATTTGTGATTTTGGGAAGTGCATACTCACGGTTCTATTTTTTTTTTTTATTACTGTTGGTATTTTTTTCGAGGATATTATTATTGGGCTTTTATCTTTAAATTTCATACTCATGTTTGATATTTATTTTATTTTCTTTGTTTTTGACAAAATTTGATATTATTGTCTTGGTATATTTTTTTAATTGATATCTTGTATCTCGTACATGTTTAATATCTTTTAATCTTTTACATATCTTTTAATTGATATCTTGTATCTCGTATATTTGTTTAATATCTTTTACAAAATTTGATTTACATATCTTTTAATCTTTGTAAAATATATTTTTATCAAGTTATTTTCAATAAAAAAAAAAAGTATTGATGTTTAGTAAAATTTTGCAGAAATGTTTTGATTTATTTTGAGACAAACCATTGATATAAATATGAATGTAAATTTTATTTGAAATTAATTTATATGTTATTTGTAAGATCAGATGTGCACCTAAGAGGGGGAGTGAATTAGGTGTTTGGAAATTTTAGTTGTTTTCATAATTTTAGTGATCGATTTTTGTGTTTAATGATGGTAGGTGAAAGAGTAAATAACAATAAGAAAATGAACACAGCAAATTTATCCTGATTCCCCTTGTAACTAAGGGTACATCCAGTCCTCTTGCTCACCACAAGATATTTCCTTCACTATTGTCAGAATATGTACAAGTCCTCACCCTAGAACCTTTGCTACAATCTTCTAACAAACCTTCTATGATAGCACACTACTATCTTAGATAAAACACTTAAAGAAAGTACAACTTTCTTTTACAAACACTTGTGATTTTGATAAGAGTCTAGGAGTAAGAAAGAGGTAGAATGATAACAATCCAAGATTGATTCAAGTACGTTGAGAACCTTAGTTAAGGATATGAAAATGATATGCAAGTACTTGAATTTATGAAAATGACTTTGAGAAAAATTCAGAAAAGTTTGTTCAAAGTCTTTAAAGTTGTGTAGTAGGATTATTGTCGATGAATATGAAGTTATGACATATTTATAGTCCATAAACATCTCTTCAGATTCGTGGTCATTGATCCAAGAGGTTTGAGGAAAAATTGCAATGTTTTAGATTCGATTCAGAACTGAAAAATTGCATTGCTTCCAGTTGTATTCGAATACAAACTATGTGTATTCGAATACACCTCTCTGCAACGTTCAAATTTATTCAAATTTAACACTGTGTAGCCGAATACACTTTGATGTAGTCGAATACAGATGAAGGGTTTTAGCTACTGACTTAACAATTTTCATCTGTATTCGAATACACCTATGTTGTATTCGAATACACTTTTGTATTTTGTCAAAAATATTAATTCTAATACTTTGAAAATATACTTTTGGACTTTTGAAAATATTGTTTATGCATATGCAAAAATGTAAGGTTCTCTTTGTATTTGAACTATGGGTTGTATCATTTACCTTTACATAAAACATCTATGAGAAGCTTTTAATACATCAATAGAATGTTTGGAGACTTCTTCTTTTTGAGCTTGTCGTTTTGAGCATGATCATCATTGGTCTTTTGTATCATCAAAAACATGTATTTTACATTATTAATGTACAAATTTTACAATGTCATCGGATCACAATCACTTGTTTTTATAATTTTCAGTTGTTTATATTTTCAACAAATGACAATTATTCAATTGTATGATTTTTAATTATTAATTATAATAAAATTCTATTTTTTAATCATTTAACAATAATACAAGTTTTTAATTGTGTAAAAAAACATTATCCAAAAATATGAATTAAATCCATTTTATTTATGCTACATAAATTAATATTTTACATATTAGTTTTCAATTTTTACGATATGCGTGAAAAAAAATTTTGAATGAATTAAAAATCAACTTTAAATTATTAAAAAATATTTAAATATTTTGGAGATTTCATATTTATTTCTTAAAATAAAAAAGATGTGATATTTACTTCTTAAATATTTAAATATTACAAGATTTGAGACATTATGTTTAGGTGATAGAATGGATTGTCATGATATTGAGAAGAATGTGAAGTTGTAAGCCAACGATGGCGGCATACTCTCAATTAAAGGATCCATGGTCATCAATTTAGGGACCATACGTTAAATTTTCGGTCTTAAAATTACAAACGTCGATCAAATTTAAAATTTACGAAATATCAAGTTGTTCTGTTAAATTGTCTAACGTCAATTAAAATATCTTTAAAACCTTATAACTCATAAACAATTCCTAAAACTCAAGCTCATATGTTAAAATAAGAGTAAACCACAATTTTTAATCTTGAAATTGTAAGTGTTAATCAATCTTTAAATTTACGAAATATCAAATTATTCAATCTAATTGTCTAATGTCAATCAAAATGTTCCTTAAACTTTCTAATCCGTAGACAAAAAATTTCCTAAAATAATTGTCAAAAAGATGATTTTGTTTGACTTTAAAATAATTTGAGAGAGTAATTTAATATTTCATTAGTTTAAAGTCTCCGATTAACCGACGTTTATAATTTCAAAACTCAAATTCAATGGTGATCTATTGTTCAAATAACAACTACATATTCTTTAAAACGTTCTCTTTTCATAAATATTTAATCTCAATGTTTACGCTAATCTACTACTTTTGTTATTCCACAATTTGAATCAAAGAGATGAAACTCATCATCCATATTCCATACACCATATGATGTAGTTTCAAAATAAGACACAAACTCATTATTCATTATAAAAGTAGCAAGCAAAGTTTGGTTTGAAATTCTCCAAAAAAAAAAAAAAACAATGCCCAGAGCTAATATTTAAATTTTAATTTGTTTTTCTTGAGTCAACACAACCAACAAATTCAAGTCAATGTTGCCAATGACTTCAAAAACTTCAATTCCTATGTAAATAAGAATGTAACATTTAGTCTATTGAAGGTATCTTGTCATTTTCTTTCAACTTTTTCCCTCTCAAAATCATCAATTGGGCATTGTTCATATGAAACATATCATTATTCTTCAATTAGTACTACACTTTAAGAACAATCTTTTAACTGAAATCACTTTAAATTCTAAAACATTATCGATTTAAGAATCTTGTGGCATATCCAGAGTTCCACATATTCAATCTCTTTATCTCAATGCTAAGGACAAAAAAAGTATACTCACTTATATCAAAATTTAGAGAAAAGATTTGTTACTCTAATAGATCTCACTACTAAAAAATGTAAATTACTCGTTATAAAAAAAAATGAAAATTACTAACTGTAATTAGAGATAGAGGATGCAAATAGGAACATGCTAAAAGATATTTTTCCAAGATTAAAAAGTTTATACTAATTTTTATTAGTCGAATGAGAATATTACAAACGAATTATATAGTACATGGCCAGAAATTTACATTCAACTAGACTAAAACCTAAAATCAAACACCATGATACAATTTTGAAATACGATAACTTCTTTTCTCACCCTGCACGTGCACCTCGGGAAGTATACGTCGACGAAAAATATAGCATTTTTGTCCTCTGAAAAGTATAAATATACTTTCAGACACAGGTGTGATTTTCTAGAAACATAGAGGAATAAAAGTAGCTCTCCGGAAAAATTGGGCCAAATTGCACAAGACCTTCAAGGCATGAAAATGGTCTATCTTATGGGAAATAAATACTGTGTTTGCCAATCCTTAAAATCCTGGTAATAATGTAAGGTCTGCAATTCCTTTAGGGAGTTCAGCAATTCCTTTTAGAAGAGCTAGCCTGTTTTTTCTGATCTTGGCATCATCCTAAATTACACCAAAAAGAAAATTAGTGTACTATTCTTCCCCATTAAATATTTCAAACTGTAAATAGTGTAGAGGGCAAACATTATAATATAAAAAATACAATTTAAAGAAATATGAATAACATACCACCATTACGAAGACATTATTAAAGAAATCGTCAAGTGGTTGTATAAGCTGAGATGAATTTTCAACGAAATTATAGATGTCAAGACCTGTACAGAGAAGAATATTTAGATATCATAGTACATAAGTAAAACGAAAAAGAAATAAATCAATGTTCCATGTAAATATACTTGAACCAAGGAAAGTTGGAGAACAAATTATATTGCATTAACATAAAATGAAATTAGTTGTTAGAAATATAAACATTTTTCAAATTGATTGTCTTTTTGTGATTTCAAGACACAATTTATTTTATCTAATTTTACTCCAAACAAAATATGCAAAAGCTAGAGATATAGAAAGTACCAGGATTGATACTCTTTTTAACTGACAAAAATGTGTTCCACAACACTCTCTCTTCATTTGTCTCAAAGGCAGCTTCATCCACCTAATAATGTAATAGTAAAAGAAAAACAAGTGTCATTCATTTACATACACATTCAATAATTACAGATAAAATACATGAATACAAACTAATTTGTAGCTTATGTTTTCATCATTTTAAATTAAAACCTCCAAATGAAGCACATCTTCCTTCCCACGAACAATTCTAGTAGGCCGAGAGTACGCTTCAACTACTTTAGGGAAAAGCTCGCCTTTTGATAATTCTTCCATCTAAATCAATCATTCAAAATCATCAGGAATACATATATACTGAATTAAAAAAATTTATCATCACAAATGGCATAGTGCTACTATTCTTAATCATAGAACATTCATGTAGTAGTTAATCATGAATCATAATAAGTAATTGGGATTATACTAAAGCTGTATCAAAGTAAAACACGAGGTAAAATGAAAGATGTCTGTTTGCTTACTTTATATGCAGATTTTGTTGCTAGACAGGGAAAATTAGCCCTCTCTGCAAGGATGGAACGAACAACTTCTGGACTCACCCCCTTGTCCACCTGTTAACAATTATAGCGGCACAGTCAGATTCACCTGGGCTTTATACACACAAAAAAGAAATAAAAAAAGTAACCACACATAATGCATACCAGAAATTGCTCCAATCTTCGAGTAACAAATTGACGTACCTAAAAAGTGATGACCATCAGCTTTCAATTCCAAAAGAGATGTAAATGACGATAACAAGAAGCCACCCGAAATTGAAATTTATATGGACTTACTTCGTCTATCACTTGAGGATTTACTTTAATTGGCTGAACATCTGCAGCAAGTTCCAGAGCCTCTTTAAAATCTAGGTTCTTATTCTTTTCCACCAGCAATTGCACCTGAAGAATATAGTGCAGAGTGCAAGACTTTTTACTTAAAAGTTTCTTAAGAAATAAAAATTGTAAGTAAAAAAAGAGAAGAACATGAATGAAAATTAGAGGAAAGAATGCTATGCTATACTTACAAGACCGTAAGAGATTCTTCGCAGACCAAATGGATCATTTGTGGAACTAGGTTGACAGCCAGCGGTGAATAAACCTACCAGGCTATCTAATCTGCAGACATATATCACATCATGTAAGATGTAAAGCCATGTTGTTAGACTCAGTCAGACATATTCTAGTATAACGAGGTTTATCCTAGACTCATTCCAGATTGCGTTCATGAAAGAAATAAGGTATTTACGGGGGTAGCATTGCCGCTACTTTTGCCAGTGTCAGGCTGAAGGAATGTATAACATTTGAAAATCAAAATCAGCCGTCATTTTCAATTTTACATGCCAATTCTCCAATTGAGTTTAATTTCTATACAATGTCGGTGTAAAAAGTGTTACACTGTCAACAAATCACAACAAATCATGACTTTAAGCATAGTTAAGATCAAAGTCAAATGTTTTTTCTGATAAGACAGTTATGATTGATTGACAATATAAAAAATATTTTAACTGTCGGTGTATATGAATTAAATCCTTCTCCAATTTCCTAAACTGATAGTCTTTCTTTTTCAAATTCAACTTCTAAATTTACAATTTATGAAACTTGGGGGCCACCACCATATACCATAGTAGGAGGGAACCTTAAATCCACTGTGCTATGCACATATCTCATGAATTTTGATAATAGCCTAGGCAAACAAATAGATAATAAAAACAAAGATTTGCAGCTCTTTTAACAATAAGTTCACAAGGAATTCTTGAGTTCTATATCAGATACAACTATTACTAGAATATGCTGGAAAGATTCATAATAAGGCACCAGTTTTACCTATCAGCAATTGCCAAAACTATGCCAGCATCGCTTTTAGGAAGCATGTCCCCAGAAAATCTAGGAAGTGTGATCTCAAACAAGGCCTCTGCAGTCTGCAAGATATGACGTGACACGGAAAAAAAATTGCAAGATAATAAGTAGCTAGTATCCAAATAGGATGCAGTACTGAGACTGCAAGGGTCATGATTTCTAAGATTACCAAATAATAACCAACCAAAAGTTGAACAACCTGCTCAGAGTATCCATCTCTAAGGGCATAGTGACGCCCCATAACTCCTGAAAGTGCGGTAAACTCAGTGACAACCGATGTGGATAGATCAGACATGGCAAGTGAGGCAGCTTCCTGGATAATTTGTTGCATATCTTCATCGACATCCAACATGCAACTTAGCTTAGTAACCATGTTTTCCACACGAGTCATTTTATCCAGCATGGTTCCGAGTTTCTCCTGTTTCGTTCCATGTTATCAAAACAAACAGCCAATACCAATTAACTCATGATAAAATATTTTAATCTCATAGAAACGGAAAAAAACTAGTAAAGGATGAAAAGAAATCCATTGAAGTTAAAAAGAAATACATAACTAGTATTATTCTGAGGTCTCTAACCTTTCGCCTTATTTTATTTTCAACATCAACATGAGAAATTATTTTGGCCTCATTTACAAGAAAATAAAACTACAAAAGGATTAAAAACCCTAAGGATAAATGCTAACACCAAGCATTTATCTAAGACTTCAACATACAACTTACATGAAAGAGAATATTTTTCAGTTGCTCTCTGAATTCCGAAAACCTTTTACGAGTGTCCAACTCATAAAAGAACTTAGCATCTTCATAGCGAGCCCTGCAAAGATAATTAAATTATGTGGTTTATGTCCCATGAAACAAAATTGGATACAACAGGCACAAAGATTGAGGCTGCATCTCATTAACTATAAAATTCATTTCAATCAAAGTGAAAATAAGTTTTCTAAAATTTAATAAGTAGATTACTCTGATACTTTCTTATTTCCCAGTTATCAATATATTTTAACGGTTACTTGTTCACACAATAAATGTCTAGACTCTGGAGTCTGTTATAGCTTAAGCTTAAGCTTTTGAAGTGGTTAATCCTTAATATGATACCAGAGTCTCTTTGAATGCATGATCAAAGGTTTGATCCTTGCCACTTTCAGTCTTCTAAATAAACCTGAATTTTCTAACAAAGTAGAGGGAGTCTTTGTATTGTTAATGCTTCAAACTCAAAGGGCTCTTTGCATGAAAGGACATGTTAGAACGATAAACCCATTATTGGGTCTTCACCGAATAGATTAATCTTTTAGGAGATTTGGGTCTTAAACGGAGGCAACCAAGTCAAAACCAACGACCAATAAATGTGTGACAACTCGTCAAAAAAACCAGCACCTACGGAGAAGGCCTGGGTATCATAGCAAGTAGCAACACCCTTTCATTAAGCTATATATAAACATGATAAGAAGTTAAGAATACCTAAGCACAGCTTCATTTCCTTTCCTCACTGTAGTCTCATCAATTGCTCCATTTGCAACCTAGAAGAAAATACCATGTCATCATTTAACAAATAACAAGCCAAAACATGTAGTAATTCTAGGGGATAAAATCATTGGAAAGAACTTACAGCAATAAAGTAAGGCAGCAATTGTCCATTAGCATCACATACAGCAAAATATTTCTGATGTTTTTGCATAACCTGCAGGAGAACAATGGGTGGCTTTTATTTTCAATATTCTCAAAATTTTCAGGTTTATATTGACAATGATTCAAGCAGTACCTTTCACAATTTATTAAGTTGAAAGATCCAAAAACCTCATTAGTTGGTTTAATTTTGATATTGGTGTTAATTGTGATATTTTCAGTCAAGGGCATATTGATATTTTTTATTAGAGTCAAGACACCGTGAACTTTGTTGAGCCTATTTATGGCATTCAGCTTTGCCAGCATTCGTGAGTTACGAATGTTGTTTAGGCTCTTATGATACTGTTGTCTTTTGCAGTTCTCTGGTGTCATTGGCTGGAAAGGAGTGATAGAATTATGAAGTTCGCTTTAATAGTGCTTGACAACATTTGGGGACAGGTTTACTTTCTTAGCTTGTTTGTGCTGTTCTGCTCCAGGAGGTTTAGAGGTGTTTCTAAGTTTCCTTGTTATATCACTCAATTTCTTAGTTTCTAAGTGTTTCTTTTTAATTTTCTAGTGAGAATGTCGGATCCTCTATCTTTGTACTTCTATTTCTTCCTAGAAGAAATTACTTTTTCTGTAAACAGCAGAGGCACTTGAACAGTTTAGATTTACAAAGAACAAAGAGATAAGAGAGTGCGACTTCTGGATTCAGAAGCTCTAAAATCAAATAGAAATAGGAATGCAGAAATCATTCATTTGAACTAATTCATTAAGACACGCCTCTTCACATAGTATAATAATCAACATGGAAAGGCATAATTTAAACTAAAGTGCTCACCATAGTCAAAAGATCCTTTGGAAGTTCTAAGAAGGTTTCTTTAAACTTTCCAAGCACTGGAACAGGTGCCTCAACAAGATTTACAACCTAAAATCAAATGCAAATGGAAATTCTTAGAAAAGCAAATATGCAATAATATTGAGCAAAGGCAACATCCAAAACTTACCTCGTCTAGCAAACCTTTCGGAATCAGAAGTTGGCCATTTACACTTTCTGCTAATGTATTAGATTGCTCTAAAATTCTTTTCTTACGGTCCTGGCAAAAGTACAAATCTAGTCATATTTTGAATATCTATGAATCTGTTGTATTGACAAACTTATCTACTCATACCTCAACTGTAACATTGACTCCCGCATTTTTCATTGCAACAGAATAAGATTCTGCATTTTCTATCTGCAAATTAAGTATGCAGTTATTTTTATATAAAAGAAAAAATCCCTTAAGGCAAACCTAAGATGATTAAAAGAGTTAGGAGGGTAAGAGACGCTCGTTAGGAAAGAAAAGAAATAAAAAGAAAACAATAGAGAAGAAAACCAGAATATGGTAGCTCTTACACATACACACAAACAAAAAATAGGACTCATTGACACCAGATGTAATGTAAGATATGGTAAGCTTACACGGTGACACCCATTAATATTATAATTATTAATTAATGAATGGTGAATTTCACAATCAATCCATATAGCCAACTAGTGGAAAAAAGCTTTGGTTTTTGTGCTTGGTAAATTTTATCCACTCAATTGTAAAATTGATAGAAATTCTCGTGAAGTAGATCTAGTTCACAAAGTTTTATATAATTCAAACAAATAATCAATGCTTCATCATACACCACTTTAACGTAAAATATAAGTAAATATTGATTATAAATTTATACACTTACAAACTACGAATTTATCTTAAATTTGAATCATTTGATATATACAATCAAGATACACACACATAGAAAGAGTTTTCTCAAAGATCAATGTTGCTCGTTGCACCAACTAAGTATCAAAATAAAAGCATAAAATCAATTGATTAAAAACATTTTGGCATGCACCTGAACAACGGCTGAAGTAGTATTGCGAAGGCCACAAGACATGTTTCCACTGCATAGTATAAACAAACATGGTAAGAGTTATTCACCCAGCATATGATAAAAAGGAAACTGATAAACCTAAAAGAATCTATGTTAATCAAACGTCAGCTAGGCCAAGCATATGTGGACAAAGATATTATTTCTCTACTTTGATTCTTTGAACTGTCTCCTGTTTTTGGTTGTTTGGTAGGAAATATTATGCCTTGCAACAATATAATAAAATAATGTGTCGGGATAAGTTCAAACGAGAGTGTTTAGTTGTATGAATCTTTCTTCTAGGAATTGGCTAGACAAATCAAGCACATGATTTAGTAAATGCACTGTCTTATGATATTCCTCTATTTAGTTAATGGTGGATAGCAAAACGTAGAGGCCAACTACCAAAATGTTATAGTGGTATTATGGGTAACGATATGGTGGCTATGTCGAAGTTAAAATCAAGAAAATGTATGCATGTATGTATGTAAATATGTATGTATGAAAAAATTCAGATAAATGACTTCTCTAGTTCTCTGCATTTTAACCACATTGACAAGAGCTATATAAATATTGTTTTTCATGAGAGAAAAAAACAAATATGTTACTTTATTTGACTTAAAAAGAACAATCCAAGTACTATCACAGTTCAAGTATTTCAAAGAATTAGATCCGTAGAGAGAAAACAGATACTATTTGCCGAAAGCTTTCAAAACCATCTCAGGAGACAAGGACAAAGTTCTATATTTATTGTTTATTTGTGACTTTATAACGATAAAGTTATAAATGAAGTTCTTCTAAAATGATGGATATGAAGCAATATCCAATACAAAGACATGCAGGGAACAGCAAAGTTAAGAGAATGTCCAGAAAGTAAATTACCTCGTCACCCCAGCAAACATAAATGGGACCACTACATCTCCATGCAAGGCCAAAATCCAACGGATAGGCCTGCTGAACATCACCTATATATTAAACATATGAAAATGTGTTAAAATCCTTGTTGCTCTCATTCTTCTAAATAAAAATTAATAAATTTCAGAACCAGGTCTAGTATACATGCTTTTGTTGCTTAATGGAGCACATTATAAAAACCATCTGTGTTTTCACCTAACAACTTTTGCGAGAGTTGGTTCATAACATGCTATATGTCTTTTGTTGTTCTGAGACATCTCTGAAGATAGAGTTAATTTGCGTAAGAAACACACTTAAAAAGCTAGCATACCTGTGAATTCCAACGCATTGTCTTTGGAAATGAAATTTTAGCAATGGTAGCAGGCAAATCTTCAGATAAAACCTAACGAGAGTAGAAAAAATCAGCAGCAATCGCATTTTTCTTCTAAAAGAGGTGCAAGAAGCACAGAAATAAACCAAAACATAATTACAAACATAAAATGCCTAGATTTCAAAGGTTAAGAATAGAAAACCTCCAAAGCATGTCTTGAAGACTCTTTTATACGAGCATATACATATTCTGTTTTCCCTGCAATATAACAAGAAATCACATATAATATTGAGTTGGCTTATGGTATAGCAGCATATTAACAGGAAAATTGATGAGTTACACAAATTGAATTAGAGTTCTTGAAAATCAAGTTGAAAGCTCAAGCATGTTCTAATAGCAACAAGTGCACTTTATAGAAAGCATTGGAAGTGACAGTTCATGATTATACCTTAGTTATTTGCTATATGTGTAACACTTAACTCTTTTTCTTTTTTTTTTGAAGTATGTAACACTTAACTCTTCTCTAGTTGCCAGTAGTGTAAAATGAAAACCAACAATAGAAAAAGCCAAAAATGATGAGTAGGACCAAAATAAACACATCCAAATCCACTAAACATGTGGCTTGGCTCTGGATACTAACCATCAACCTTTTGATATACCGAGTCCAATGGAACAGAGTATCTGCGGGAAAAACCCTCAGCAGCCTGACATAAGAAAACTAAATTAAGGCAGAGCATTCTTGAACCACAATTCAGGATGCCATAAGAAAAATCTAAAGCACAATGAAACCTTTGTTGGATTCCCTTCATTATCAAATGCTTTCGAAACAGGAGGACCTCGAACCTCAACTTCCTGTTCTGTTTGTTTCGTTAAAAGATTTTCAACAGAAACCTGTGGAGTTCACAACAAGGAACAGATATGATTACTATCATTTCTTATGTGAGCTTTTCTAAAACAGTAAGACTTCAAATTTTTATAATGTATGAATTGCAATGCGTATATTTTTCAACTCTAGAACTTATGATTCTATCTACTAATCCTAAGTAGGAACTTAAAGAGAGTTGGTAGTTGGTACAAGTGAGAATCAAGGATATCGTCCTGACATCCGGGAAGAAAAAAAAAATACGTGAAAGCATGCCAAAATGAGAAATGTCGAGTACCATAAACAAAATCCTATGCACGTGCCAAATTTAACATGTGATGCTATTGATATAATTCATCATTTATTTCTAGCTAATTTATGTCAAAATGTGAAGCATGTGTTTCTTTAACTAATTATTTGTGTTAATTCTATTATGTCTACACTCCAAACAAAAGACCTGTAATATAGAAGAAGCGTATGCTTCACATTTTGACACAAATAAATGATGAAACATATGCTTCACAAATAGAATTAACACAAATAACTAGAATTTATATATTTCGTTTCTTTTATATTAATTTTTTTTCTATGATAAGTAAGGAAATTAAAAATAAAAAATAAAAACTCATAGAATGCATAAATTAACACCTTCATCCTAGATCAACTATTACACAAATAAAAAGCATCTACAAACAAGACTTGTGCTCAAAAGTATATTCCCTCACCACAAGTCTCCGTGCGGTGCCAAAAACCTGCACTTCACCATGCTTTAACCTCTGTCGTTCCAGTAATTGCAATATTAAATCTTTCAGCTACAATAACCAGCAGAGTAAAATCAATATTGAACAATGATAATAAGAATTTTAATAAATAATACATAATGAGGGATAATAGTAAATGCATAGTGAATGGTCGAAAATAGTCTGCATCACAAAAAAGAAATGAAAGTGCTTGAAATCCAAAATAGAAGTATGAAAAAAGTAGAAATATCATGATTTTAATCAGATGAAAATCAGTTATACTTGCTTGCTTGCATCAACAACATCTTGAGGTGGCATCTCTTCAGTCCCAATTTCGAGAACAAATACTCTTGCATGATCATGCACCTGAAACCAAAGTAAAGCTAGAATATTACACTAATTTATAAATAAAGTCACACAATAATCAATAATAAAACCCGTACTCAAGCTAAACATTAACATGATTTAACCCCTATCATGTCTATATGTTAGTTTTGAATTAATAATCAAACAAACAACATTCACTAACTGTAACATGAAATACAAGATACCGGTGTTCTTTAAAGCATGGATACCTGCAAATGCTTAAAATATTGCTATTGAAAATGTGAATGAATTCATTTTTTTAACTTTATGATTCCTAGACATATTTTCAGAGGTAATATGTAGGATAGTTTATAATGTATATTGCTTGATTACTCCGACTGAAGACACTCAAAGTAAAATCATGTTTCATTTCGTATATTGATAATAATATACTGATTTTGATATCCACGAAGCTCAATGCCTACTCAAAAATCTAATTAAATCTGCACTAATACCACACCGATAGTTTACAATCAGGCAGCCAAGACTTAGACAGACATTGCCAGAAACAAGCCACAAAACTACATTTTTTTAGTTGACAGGGAATTTTGTAATAAATTTGTTACAATTGCTATATCGACTCATATCAGGGATTCAAATCTCAAGTTATCAGGTGAAATCCCAAATATTGTTTCAATCTCTGGTGGATCATGGAAATAAACCTCACACTAATAGTGCAGAAATTTGATTAAGAGTGCATGCAAGAAGTGAACTCTAAACCAAATCGTCATAAAGACTCTAATAACATGCCAACGACCAAGCATTTATATCTGTATCGCTGACAATTAACCCAAAAAATGGAAGATCATTGAATGAATCAAGATAAAACTGTTTAACAAAAGCAGCAACAACATTTTGAAGATATTAGCAGCATCAAAATTTTATGCAAGATAAGGTGACTTAGTGACACACATATGCAAACTAACCTTCTCACATGCAGCCTCCACAACATCCTTTGGCATTACAGAATGATCAGGTTCAGAGATGAAACCAAGGGGGAAGTCAAGCATCTCCCTGGTCTTCAACCAAAGTTGGGCACACTGGCGAGCTAAACTGAGGAAAACCAAGATGAAGGAAAAGCATCATGAAATGCAGAAAAATCAAGATTAAGATTACAACATTTATCAAAGTAATGCAATTCCATAAAATGTTCCTACATGTATTCAAGTTACAAATCAGGCAACAAGCAATACCTACGCATGCGACCAAAATATCGAGCACGCTCTGTTACTCCAACAAAGCCTCTGGAGTCTAAAATATTAAAAGCGTGAGACGTTTTCAGAAGCTGATCATACCTAGCATGTAGTTGCAAAACATAAGTCAGAAGTAAAGATAATGGACAAAGAGAAGCACATTAAATAGGCAATGAGGCTAAGAAATATGATAAATATATAAAATGACATAAACATACGCGGGGATTGCAAGGCCTGAAGAAAGTAAACGACGAGATTCCTCCTCAAAGAAATCAAAATGTTTTTGAAGATGATCGACACTGGCATGCTCCAAGTAATATGCACTCATTTCCTTTCTAGAATACAAAACAAAATACTGTCACCATCATTTACAATGCAGTCAAGATTTTAATCAAGATTAACAAATTGAAAAAACAAATGAAAGGAAAAATGTAACATTCTTGATGACAACGCCAAACAACATTTCATCACAGAATATAAAATCAAACACAATCCAAAAACCAGTAATCAGAATAATCAAGTACTCGTTCTCTAAGAACAGCTCTCCATAAGTTATTCCATCAGAGTATTTTATCTTCTTGAAGTGATCAACTCCCTGTCACAAAATTTACAAAAATTTAGAAAGTTATTAATGGATGATAGAGATTGAGTGCAGGAAGAAAAATGGTAAACCCTCAAGTTGGTCCTCCAAAGTTAAACATGTCACGAAATTTGTCCCTCAGGGATTTGATTGGTCACCCAATCTGTTCTTTTTATACATCACCACTTTAGTCCTTCATAAGGACGAATATGGTGACATTTTAGATCTGCTAGTAACTAAATTGGTGACCAAAGTTTTTGGATGACAACTGCAGTGGCGAATAAAACTTTGAACACTCAACTTGAGGGTTTGCTCAAAAAGAAAATCAGCCAACTGACCTGCAGTAACATGAGGATACGCTCCAGGCCATAAGTGATTTCTACTGATACTGGTGATAACTGGAGACTTCCAGCCTGGAGGGAGAGCAAGATGAAAACATATAAAAGTAATTGGTAGAGAACCACTCAAAAGGGTTTATTTTCTAGTTCAATAATTGAATTGAACATCCCTTAAAAGATACTACCTTTGGTCCTATTTATAAGAGAAAATAACAAAAAAAAAACATCAAAACCAATGCACTCATTAATTGTTTTAACTTTTTGATTATTATTACGTATATCCCCTAATTGAAAATTGTGAGACTTTAAATATCCACTAATGATATTAAAAAGAAAAACATAATAAATAAGGATATAAAAGTACTTTAAACAATAAATGCACCTTAAAAGGCGCAACTTTTTCTTATATATAGAACCAAAAATTCTTTCAAAAATTCTTTTATATACAGGACCGGAGGGAGTAACATGTAACAAAAATGTGATGATAGATAAAAGATTGTGTTTTCTTCTCTCTTAGAAAAAGTCTTCATGTTTGTTAAGCAAGATATGCTGAATTCCACCACTTTTAATTTTTTCTTCTCTAGTAAATTTTTTCCTGGTGCAAAAGTACTAGTATTTCTATCCAAGCAACAAAACGTACCTGCTGAAAGTAGGTGAATTGAGTAATCTCCATTCCATCCATCCAGATTTCCCACCCCAAACCCCAAGCACCAAGAACCTATATACATTCTTAATTAACATATCGATATGTAGATGACAACTTTAACAGCACGAAATTTAAAAGACAAAAAAAAAGTTTAAATTGCATTTCAGTAAGCAGCATTAAAATAGTTATAAACCAAAACAATAAATATTACCGGACTCTCCCAGTTGTCCTCCACAAATCGTATATCATGTGCAGTAACATCAATACCTATCATTGATAAACTCCACAAGTTCAGATCCAGAGTTTTAGAATCAGGTAAATGATAATCTATAGAAAGAACTGCACAATATTCATGTGCTATTCCAATCAAAGCTTCTTAGTTTTCTAAACAGGACGTTTCATATTTCTTGGATAAGGTTTCCCTTCCATTTTCAGGTGTCCTTTATTCGTGTACTGAAATAACCATCAATCAAAATAAAAACAGCAATTTAAAAGAATAGTATTAGTCTATTTCTGGTGATTCAGAGAATATTAGAACCAATTTTACTACCTAAAGCTGAAAGGCTGCAGATAAAAAGGTCCTGTGAATTTCCAGGATCAGGCTTCAATATTACCTGAGTTCATAAGCAACCAAAAAATCAATGACAAAAATGGCAGTAAGTTATCCTAGAAAATGAATTTAAGAACTTCAAATTCTGAATTTAAACATAAATATCAAAGTTGACCTGAAATTGAGTGTGTCTTTGGAGCCTATTTGGGTTTTCTCCATATCGACTATCATCAGGGCGTATGCTAGGTTCCACATACCTTTCATCAGGAAAAACAAAAACACCAGGAATTTTAAACCCAAAACCCTAACACTCCCCATTCATTATTAGCAAGTAACGACAACAAATTAATAAACAAATAAATAAAATGTTAAAAACAAAAGACTCGGGGCTAAGGACTAACTTATTTGTACTAAAATGCCAGACTTCTAATTCTAACATAATAGGGAAACAAATCATGATAAATAATTAAGAAATATAGACACTAAACCTAAGAGATAATCTGAGACACTTAAAGATAACATCAAGGTATTATCTGTTTCAAAAAAAACATCAAGATATTATATAAGATATCTTCTTATTATCTAACGGGATATATACACGTCTTCTAACTTTTATAGTCTTTTTGACTATGAAGGAAAGTAAAAAATCTATCATTTCCAAAACTTTTTCTCAGGAAACTTTTTCTCTGAACCAAATGGATATTTTGGAAAATCGATGCACAAACACATCAATGAACTTACATCTAAAACATACTTACGCAACATTCCATGGTTCTGGACCAAGAACCCTTAAATATGTAAGAGGATTCATAGTCCCAGCTCCAACCTGCTCAACATATAGCCAAAATATACATATATCAAAGACAAATTATTGCGGGAGTACAAATTAGTAAACATAGTCAAAATGCTGAAAACTTCTTTAGAACAGCTTTTGCAGACCAAAATTAAAAGCCACGCCTCTTACAGCACATTAAGAACTTTAAAACAAAATGTTATCCTTGTATTTTAGCTAATCGCAGTGGCATTAACTGCAGCATATAGAAACCAATGTCGAGCCTACTCCATTACAGAAACAAGTATCAGAAACAAGGAAATGAAAACAGAATCACACAGCCCATAAAATATTTTTTGTACGTATAATTTTACATGGTCAAAAGGTTAAAATCCGGACTTCATCTCGTGAAACCAAAGCTCAAAATCAAGTAGTAGTAGTAGTAGTAAGTAGTAACAAACAAAAAGAAGCAACGAGAGCTTTTTACCACTAGGACCCTGTTTGGATAAACAACTTAAGTAATTATACCATAGACCGATAATCATTTAAGTGTTCGTGTATAAGTTATTTCTATCACAAAAGGTAAAATAAAGTCCAACTATTTTCATATAAGCTATTTTAATAAAGTTGTCTTGGAAAGGCTATGAAAATAAATTGAAAACATGTCAAAAGTTGTTTCTATAAGGTCTCCGAAAAAGACAATTGAATCAATGAATGAAGATGCAGCAAGTTAATTACCTCTGTGTTGCTGCATTGCATAATGGAACATCCAACGGAAGCCCAATATTCCTACAACAATTAAAAAAAAAGTTTATTTAAATTGAAAAGTGGGAAGAAAAAATGAGGATTTTGAAAAAGTAGAATGTGAAGACCTGAAGGCGCTGAATGGCTTGCTGGAAAGTGAGGGAAGAGAGGTTGTGAGGAGAAGAATTGGAGTGAGTAGAAGAGTGATGAGAGAGAGAAGGTGAAGGTGAAGAAGGTGGAGGAGTGGTGGTGGCGGAGAGAGTAGTAGTGGTGGTGAAACGACGGCGGTGTAAGAGTGTGGAATGGAGGCGAGTGGTGGTTGTGAAAGGTTTGAAAAGAGAGATGACGAGTGGCAACGCCATAGTAACCATTCTACACTGAATCAACAACATAGATGAATGAATAGAGAATTGGAGATAGATAATAAGATTGGGTTGATTTTAACCTTTTCCACTTTCATAAACAACTCAACAACTCAAATCAAATCAACATTTTTGTGTAACAAACATATAAGAAGAAAAAGAAAAAAAAGGTTAATATTCAATTTTTTTAATAGTATTGTCAATTTTTTTTAATCTTCATAATTTTTTTTAATTTCAATTTTACCGGTATTTTGTTTTTGATTTTAAGTGACTTCTCATTTAAATTTTTTAATGATTTTTTCACATACGTTTGGACTATTATAAATATGTCTCCACAAATATTTTAGAATTTTTTGACAAAAATTAAATTAAATATAAAAAGTTTAATAAATTAAAATAACAAAAATTCTAATTTAAAAATCTAATCTTCAATTCATTTTTGTAAAGACGTATATCACAGCGCATAAAATGTATTTAGAAATTTAAAAAAAAAATCCAAAAATAATATTAACGTGCTAAATTATCACAATATATGTCAGCAAATAGAATCAAAAATTTACAATCTCAACCACGTGAGTTTTAAGACCCGCTCCAAAAATTAGGAGTGGAATTAAAATCAAAAGATTCTCGAGAATTAGGGCACCACTTATTTTGATAGCATTTTGATAAAGACTATTTATTTTGATTTTATAGGATTCAAGTTATTGAGGAGAAATGTTGCAGGGCTAAAGTCAAACAAAAAATCACATTAACTAAAAATAAATTTTTTTAATTTAATTCAAACTAAAAACATATTTAACACTTTCAAATATGTGTATATTATATATAGACGTATTAAATGAGATTAATTTTATAATTATGTGTAACTTACAACTCTTAATTATGATCATCCATGTATAGTCTTGTGGTCAAAATTTAATTTTCTCACTCTTTCATTGAAAAACTTATTTCCGTTGAGACAAAATTTATCTCAAATGTTTTAATGATAACAAAATTGTTTCAATGATTCTGATTATGTGTGTTATCTAATTTGTACTTCTGAGTGTATTCTAATTAAGAAACAGGTTCCTAATCATCTCTATAATAAAGAAGAAAAATCTGAAGTAATTCAACAAGTTTTCTGAACTGAAGGATAGACATTCACGATAATTAATCATAAATGAGGATGAGTCGTTTACAAAAGAATATATGGGATCACATAAATTATGATTCAAAGGCACATTGAAGACAAACAGATGTGAAATAGTCAAATCAAGAAAAATACGATACAAGCCTAACGTAAATGATAAGAGGATGATAAGCAGATCAAAATTCATCCTCTTACCTAGGGAACAGTCAAAATTATGATTTCTCACCTAGGGAACGGTCAAAATGAGAAAGCTGGTACCTTACTTGAAAAGACTGACCCTATAAAGCATTGGAAAAGAAAAAAAGAAAAAGACATCCCAAGTTCGTATTTCAAGGGAGGTTAAACCTGTTGTACGAGGATGAACTACAAACTCATCCTCCTGAGCTCATATTGTCAAGGACAGCTGAATGGCAGTTCTGTAATTAAGCACAGAGACCTTGGACTATTTGATCAAGTCCCCAACGGTCATAAAGTTGTCTGACACATGGAAGAGCAACACAAGACCTCTATAAAAGGCAGCAAGCTCTTCACTATCTAATACACAACAATATTGCAGAAAAATATCAAGAATCTTAAATCTATCATATGCAATATCCATCATCTGTTTATACTTTCTACATTCCTACACTAGATATCAGAAAAATCCTTTTAAAAAGTGTTAAGTATAGAGAAAGAAATCATACTCACATCACTCTGTAATTTTCAAGTAAGTTGTACTTGAAAATATTTGTAAGAAACAAGGTTATAAGCTTGGTGAAACTTAAGAATACACAAAGTGTAATCAACCTCTATGAGAGGTTGATCATTAGTGAAATCTCACAAGTGTGTAAGGACTGAACGTAACCATCTTTGGGTGAACCAGTATAAAAGTTGTGTGTCTCTCTCTCTTTATACTTTCCTTGTTTTTAATTTGTTCATATTTAAAGGTTTGAATTTCTGTCCTCGAGTTCGCATCATCTCATAGAGGTTAGTAATTCAAAAAACTGATTAAAACATTTTAAGCGCCAAAATTCCTATTCAACCCCCCTTCTAGTGATATTTAGCTCCATCACTTTCATCTTATATGCTCCATATATATATATATATATATATATATATATATATATATATATATACACACTTCGCGATAAATAAATTTTTGTTTTGGTTTTTAAAAAAAAATTATTTTCATCTTTTCAAAAACAATTATTGTCATTATTATTTAAATGGAGGATGACAATGTCATCTTTGTAAAAAAAAAAGAGTCGTATATTATAAGAATCAATTAAAATTAAACACACTCATCTATACAAACCACATTGCTTTGCTTCCCATCTAATAAATGTACTTTTTCCAAACTAATTCAGTTGTTTTACCATTTTAAAATGGTGTTTTATGATAATAAATGTTGAAATTTGAAATATATGGAGATATAAAGTATATTCTAAATATTTTAACACTTGAAAATATATACGTGGAAACTCTTTATAGATTATCAACCTATATGAGTGCGTAAAAGAAGAATGATAATTATTTTAAAAGATAGACTTTGTTTCACCTAAAAAAGGGTCACATAGAGTTATCATGCAAAAACGATTGTTATCTCTTTTCATCCGTTGAATATTGTGGATGTATAAGATAACAAAATTTATCTATATTCCATAACATACATGATCCATGCATTTTACATTAATATTTTTTATATACTCACACATGATTCATGTATCTTCATTCATATTTTACATATACTCAACAACATTGTGAAATGCATAATTAAATAATCATGCATTTATTATATTTATATTTTATTTATACACGACAACTTTTGTTACATTGCTCGCTTATGTTACAATGTTGAACCTATATACGCTAGTTTTTTTTGTCTTTCTTTTTTCTCGTTATTTCCTTAAGTACATAATATTACAAAACAATAAAAAAAAATTACTAAGTAGAATATAAAAAATACAAACACACAAAATATTATTAATCTCTTTAATATTAATATTCTAGAAATTAATCTCTTTAATATTAATATTTTAGAAATAAAATTTTGGCAAAATTGAAAATATTATAAAAAAAATTTCGGTAAAATTTTATAATTTTTTAATAAAATTTTATAATTTTTTAATAATGATAAATCAACCATAATTTTTAAGAGGGAAAAACTAAAAACTTTATGTTTAAACAGAAATATGCTTTATAAATCATCATTACGGCACATTTCTCTTATTATCAATACAATACATTTCTCATATTAAAGAGTGAAAATCAAATTCATTCTTCGTCATCCACCACAAGATTCCGTCGAAAGTCAAAAATCGACCGAGTCCGAATCGAAGACAAAAAGAAACTGAGATTTATCGAAAAACTAAATCTTGTAATAATATTATTGTGTATATGAATAATTGTGTTTTCTGGTAAACAATATTCTTGTGTGTTTTTTCTTACATATAATCTTGTAATGTCATGCTTAAGTGGCTTTTATTATTTCAGGATTTTGTTCCTTTTTCTTTTCAATAATTTCCAATTTTGTCGATTCAATTTAGAGTTTCTCTTTCGATATAAAATTCAATCGAGACGCTTCCGTTAGATTTTTCAATAACAAAATTTATCTATATTCCATAACATACATTATCCATCCATCTTTATTCATATTTTACATATACTCAACAACATTGTGCAATGCATAATTAATGAATCATGCATTTCTTATATTTATATTTTATTCTCGTCATAGGTGTGCGTTGCAATTATCATAATCATATATATAATCATGCATTTCTTATATTTATATTTTATTCTGGTCATAAGTGTGCGTTGCAATTAATAATGATGAAAACTGCGTTTATGAAATCAAAAAAGCGCTTGTAAGGTCTTCAATAAAGAAAAGCCGCATTTATGAAAACTGAAAAATAACTATTAATCAGGTATAGTTGCATGATTAAAATTTAACTTTTTCACTCTTTCATCGTAAAAATCTTTTCATTTGATATGATCTATATATATATATACTTCACGAGAATAATTGAATTTTTGTTTTGGTTCTTAAAAAAAATTGTTATACAAAGTATATATCCAGAGACACGCTAATAT
>JBBPBP010000004.1:63404205-63418378 GCA_037974735.1 Cicer chorassanicum
ATATATATATATATATATATATATATATATATATATATATTAAAAACAAGAAAAATGAGTTTAAGTTTAAACTATTACATATGAATTAATACTTTATTGTCTTTTCAATAATATTTAGTGAAAGTTATATTGTTTGAGTTGTAATAAGTTATAATTCTAGTAAAAATGATTATTGTTATAACCAAAGTTCAAATTAAATACTTATGACAAAGAAAGTGTAGTGAATTGTCCTAAATTCCGGTAATATTTTATGTTTTCATTTTTTTGTCTTTTTTTGTTTTCGATAGATTATCTCTATCAAAGTAAATTCTATTTGATGTGCGTTAAATATTAAATGTGAGTATATCTCTAAACAGAGTTTCGAATTCGAGTTCACCGCATTATGGTAATCTAAATCTAACTCTCAATAATTTTGTTGGGGATTTATTTAGCAATTGTTGTACAAGGACTGTTTTTGTAACTGATGTATAAGTGACTTGTTGAGGTGGACCTTGACCTTTTACTGTAAATCTATATAAGCCGAATTAATGTGAATAATAAAAATTAGATTTTTGAAATCACTTTTGTATTTTGTTCACCTTATAATTAGTATAAGAGGCTTAATTTGGGTCATGACCAAAAACTGCAATTTTTTGGAGACGACTAGTTAGTTGAGAGTTGGTTACTTCTTTCCTTTTTTTTTATTTGAATTCTTTCGTTCTTGTATGTGTTTCTCTTCGTCAAGGTTAAATGGCGGAATCAAGCAACTTCATGCATCCCTCTATTTCCGAGTCATTGTGAATAATAGAGTTTGATTGTTGAAATTACTTTTGTACTTTGCTAACACAATTTCTTTTTTCCTATTATTTTTAAGTAAACACATACACGTACATAATTTTGAATATTTGAATAATTTTAGCCTATTTAGATTTAAAAATTTATATTTAATTTATTTTTTAAAATAAAAAATTCTAAATTTTAATAAAAATTTATTTTTATAAACATATAAAAAAACAACTTTACGCATGAATTTATTAAAAATAGAGATAAAAAATAAGATCGTAAAATGAAGATTTATCTGTGTACAGTTAGTATTTCTTTTTTTTTTTTTTTTACGATTAACCCTTAAACTAAATTAGGTTGGTGTAGTTTGAAGTAGATAGCATAATAAGGTGAAAGTGAATGCCGAAATTGGATTCGTCCTCATTCATTTGCAATTGCAGCGTCTCTCTCTCATAACAATGGAGAATGAAGAAGAAGAAGAAGAAGTGATAGGTGAAGTTGAAGCGATGAAATCTGTATATGAAAGAGATTTTATCATTCTCCGTTCCATTCCTCCTCACTTTCATTTATCCCTCAAACCCAGAACCGCCGACGTTCAATCCCACCAGGTCTTCTTCTTCTTCTTTTTCTTATTTTCATTAAAATTCAGCTTTTTATTTTTTATTTTTATTTTTAATTTATATTTTTTATCTTTCTTTGCAGTTTGTAGAAGTTGTTCTTGATGTACAAGCTACTCCACAGGTATCTTTCAGTTGATTTGATTTTACGATATTATTATGTGCACTATTGTAAAATATGTGATTGTTTAATTGAATCTCTTATGATAATTAGTAGTTACAATCTCATGTACTTTTGTCTCTTTCTTGTGTGGTAGTATCCAAAAGAACCACCTTCTGTTGCTCTTCTGGATTGCAAGGGTTTGGATCAACAGAGACAAAACTATTTATTGAATCACATAAAAACTAAAGCCAATGAGCTCTCTCCTGGCTTAATGCTTGTAGCTCTGTGTGAGGTAATAAAATTATTGCTTTATTTTTTAAGATGCATTATTTGAAACAGTAATAGTTGTGTTTTTACTTCATATCTCTAGGTTCCTGTTTGTGGATAACAATCTTATAATCTACTGTTAGTAAACTCTATAATATGTTATTTTGTAAAATGAGTTTTAGTTTTAAACTATTATCGGCAGAGAATAAGACTTGATGGTAAGACCAAATTGGTTGTTAGTTTAGGGTTGATTATAGAGACTCTGGTTATACCACTAAAGTAGAAATTGGCCCCTAGCCTAACTTGCATCATGATGCTTCCGTACAATGTGCGCATATTCCACAGCTGCTTTGGTAGACTTGCTTCCCAAATGACTCACTTAGTTCCATCTTACCTTCCCTTTTGCCTCCGTTTTCTCATATCCTTTGAAGCACTGCCACTAATACAGACACCACACACTACACTAACACATAGACACCAATAATAGGTTGAAAAAATAGAAATGATTAATGTAACTGCATGTGTCAGTATTTGACACCAACACATGTCGTACACTAGAGTGGACATGGCTTCAATCTGAAGTGTCGGTGCTACATAGCTCATATCCTTCTCCCCACTTGTAACCACCCTAGGGCCAATTCCCTATTTGCTACATGACCATCATGTTATGCTTCAGATTCCCTTTTTGAATATCTCCAATGATTTCCTGATCACCTGAGACCAACGATATGGTGCTCTGAACCTTTCTCCTTTGGGGTGTATTTTAAGTATATGAGGTCTATAAACCTATAATTTTCATTTGAATAATATTGTAATCGAGTTCCTTGATAGATCATTAATTAAACAATATATGAATCATTCTGATGGTTGATATATGAATAATATTGTAACCAAGTTCCTATGAAGCACTGTTTTTTAATGTATATTTTGGTTACCTGAGGAATTTAGAAGACATAAATGAAGAATATTAATCACTGAAATGCTGCTTAATCTTGTGGGACTGCAGAATCATTCATTTATAGTCACTTCGTGCATCCTCCTGCTTTTATTTTCTGCTGTAATACATAATCTTTTGTTATATAGTTTTGACTAAAACTTGGGATAGCATGGAAATTGTAGAACCTGCAAATAGATTTAGCACGTCAAAATTCAAATATAGATTTTTGTTCAATAATGATTGATAAATGATTATTGAAATGTACTTGAAGGAAGCGGCAGAGAAACTCTCAGCTATGAATCATCCTGATGGTGATTGTCCATTGTGCTTATTCCCTTTGGTCCCAGAAGATCGCCAAAGTGAAACCTTGCCTTTTATGAAGTTAATGTCTTGCTTTCATTGTTTTCACAGGTGCGTTCCTATTCATTTTATCCTTCTATTCTATGTTCATTATATTAGTTTTTTTTAGAACCTTTATGAGGTTAATTTTATCTTGGTTTAACATTACATTTTCAATACCCAATTTTTGTCCATGTTTGGCAGTGAATGTATCATAAGATGGTGGAATTGGCTTCAGAGTTCTAAACAAACAGGCTCCGCCACTTCAAATAATGCAGCTGCTCATCCTAATCATGGTATGGACAGTTGTAAAGTTATTTTTGACTACAAGTAAAAATGTAACAATATGAAATAATTCCTTTGTACAGTTAAAGTATAGAAGCTTGAAGGACTAATATGCTGTGTCTGAAAATCCTCATAAGACATGGTTGGCTCCTAAATACATTAATAATTTTCCAAATTCAATTTGAGTTCAATGAATTGGTTGAAATAATACCAGTCTAAAATATTTGTCGTTCAAGTACAACAGCTCGAGTTTGTTTCTCAATATCTATCGAAATTATTGCTTTGGAAGATAATCTTTGTTGACAGCTTAAACCGGAAAGCATTGCTATTTTTATGGCTACATGTTTGAAGTGTCCTTGAGCCTAAGAGGCACCTTCCAATTATAACACTTGAAAAGTTTCTTCATTTCATCCATTCAAGTTGAATCCAATTATTTACATCTCAGATAATCTCTTGTCACTTTTCGTGATAATTCCAAAATATTGGAGCTGAAACCATACAACTTGTGTGCGCCTCAATTTCATGTTAGAGCCAGAGCTAGCTCACATGTTGCTGAAATCACATCCAAATGCTCCATTTTACTTCTACTTAATTGGAAAGAATGTGATCGCTTGCATTTCTAAGCAAGTCTACTTTATTATTTACCGTCTTTCAACTTTATTGCAATCTAACTAAATATCATTCAAATTTGTAGTATAATATTATTTTTCACGAGGAATTTTTGTGTATCATTATTATTAGGTAATTCTGAAAAATTGGAAGAGGGTGTTGGAAACTGCCCAGTTTGTCGCAAACCTTTTCATGCCAAAGATTTGGACCACGTGCTTGACCTAGTTGGCTCACATTCTTCAAGAGTGGTATGTTATTTGGCTCACCATAGCATAAAATGTAAATTAAATTTTCGTTATTGGTTTCTATTTGTTTGGCTGCTATGGCCTAGAATCAGATGCCAGGCATTGTTGCAACCTTGTTGAATTTGCCTTTGGAATCATAATAATTGCATTTTCAAAAGTAGTATCTTTAATGTTACTATTGAATTTAATCCCAATTTTCTTTTGGAATTCAGAGTTTGAATAATGATGAAGTCAATGACGATGAAATAATCCTTCAATCTGAGCATGAGATCATCAGAAAACAGAGGTTTGAAGCCATCTTATGTTTACAGACGGAGAACAATGGTTTGATTGAACCCAAAAAAGATTTAGTAATATTGCCTGGTATGTATCTTCCACAACAAGTTACCGCGCCAGAGTCCACGTTGACCAAGGAACCTGACGAGATTGAGCAACATGAAAGAGATCCGCCTGCAGTCGGGTCAGGAAAACATGTCAGCGGGACCTCAAATGGGTCTAGTTCTAGTGGGAACAGGAATTTCGGTGCGAGGAGGAATAGAGCACGGAATGATCATCACTCCAGTTCGACTGCAAGACATCCAAGAAAACCCGTCCAACAGTGGGTTAGAAGAGATAATCCTAATAATAAGCAATAGAAGTGATATAATAATATCTTTCACTTCTATTTATCATATTGCAAAGACTAAAATCAAATTGGACCCATATTACTGGGACAAAAAACACTATTGACCCTAATATATATTATATGAATGTTTAGATTGCAAAGAAATGTATCAAAAGATTAGGAAAAGACAGGTAGAGGAGAGGTAGGTATTTTTTATTTGGAGGAATAGAAAGAAGCAAAATAAGGAAAAACTAGCACATTTAACTCATATTTAGTTTCCTTTTATATTTTACTATCATAATTTTGTTTTTGATTTTATTTGGAATGTTCCATGTAATTTATTTTTAACTCGGGAATCCAATTACTATGACATGACATTCTGCATTTTCTCACAATGGCATTTTCTTCTCTTAACGTTGAAGATTTTTTTCTCTTACTTGAAACATTTAAGCACATCATCTCCAAAGCATGTACATACATTGCTAGAAAAACAATAACAAACTATAGGAACCTTGTAAACTCACAAGCTTCATATTCTGGAAAATATAGTACCAACAAGATAAAATACTAAAAACATATATTTTATTTATATCATAATCTCTATCACTGAAAAAACAAAATAGCTAAACACTTTCTAGGACTAGGAAATACCAAATGACTAATGACTAGGACTAATAAGCCTAATTAAAGGCTAAAACTCCATTAAAAAAAGGAGTAGTAATATTTAGTATTTATACTTCTTATACTTACTATTGCCATATTCCCACCTCCATGAAGCCATTCTCTTCAGCACAACCCCTAAACATGCCATTACAATTATGCCCATAAGCCACTTCACCCTTACTAGACACAGCAATAAGACCAGCTTGTCCTTGATCAAGACCTATGTTTGATGACAAAATCCACAGCTTGTTGAAGACTCAAACCTTTGTACTCCATAACTGCTGCTACCTCACGAGCAAGAGTGCTACGTATGATAGCTTCACCTTCACCAGTGCATGTGACACTGCAAACTTCACATGCATACGTGCCAGCGCCGATGATTGGTGAGTCGCCGATTAGACCACTCATTTTGTTCATTAGACCACCAGTTGATGTGGCAGCAGCACACCTTCCTTTACTGTCCACCACCACACATCCGACAGTCTCCGGAGCGTAAGCACTGATTGGCAGACCATTCATTTGTAGTGAACTCTTGCACATTGGAATTCGATAATCAACCTGCACATCACCATCCATCAAACAAATTGTAGTGCAAAATTGTTAAAAATCAAATAGCTGAATAAACCATAATTTTATACGTGAATTGAATCAACTCATATTAATCAACTATATTTTTTAACGAGATTAATTAGATATCTCAAATGTACAAAAAATAGGGTGTTAATGAAATATTTTTGTATTTCAATTACTAGGTAAAACATAATTAAATATTTAATGCATTTGGCCGGTGGCTTTTTTTTTTGAAATATAAAAATAAATTCTTACCAGAATGGAATTTGATTCCTTTGCAAGTTTCAGCAAATATATAATCTTTTAAACTTCCAAATAATGGATTAGAAATCTAATTTTGAGATTATAGAATTGAACAGAGGACTTGTTTGTAGTTCTCTCACCTATCAAATAAAGCACACCAAAATCATTAAACACCTTTTAACAAATGAATGATTCCAAAATGTCCGGCAAAAAAACATGTTATTGTTATGTATGGATATTTTATTATTTTTTATGATAAAAAGTTCGGTTATTAAACTCACAATATAGAATAAAATCGTAATTGAAATAGTTTAAATTATAGGTAAAAATGAAACAAAAAACTACAAACTACATTGAAAAAATAAAACAAATATTATTTACTTACCTTTTTTCTTCTCCTCGTGTTCCGATCTCAAATAATATTATTCCACGCGGAAACAACTCAGAAGAATATTTTCTTACGTTTTATAATAATCATAAATTTGATAACATATATTGGTTAAATAATTTTCATGTTGGTTTTTTATTTATTTTAGCGAATACCTTTAATTAAGTTTTATTTGGCAAACTTTTTATGACTAAATAGTTACACCAATCAATTCTCTCACATAAATTGTCACATTAGTTATTTTTTATTGCAAATTAAGGAAATATTATATAAATGAAAGAAAGAGAATCATAATTTTATTAAGTTGCCTTATTTAATAATGAGAAGGGAACAATTGAGTCCGATAATAAATATAAAGAGTTACTTTAAATCTTAACCATTAATTTTAATATGAATCATTGTTAGAGAATTGGTTTAGAAGATTTTAGTACAAATACTATTCCAAATTCTTTATTGTTTCAGAAGGTATATAACAGAAGTTAATTGGAATTATAATTTTCTGCAATGACTTTAGGAATAGGGAGTAAAAAAACCTAGCGCTATCAATTATTGTAAATTAATCAGAACCATTGATTCATATTAAACACTCAGATTAATAGCATAAAACAGCAACGACAAAATACCTATAAATATAACAAATTAAAATGAACAGAATACTCATGCTTCCGAATGTTGATGGCGCTCAAATCATTGATTGAATTTGTCTGACCAAAGTAAATATGTAAATCTAAATAAAATAAACACAACAACAAGAAGAGAAAACCAAACAACGTTGCATTTAGTTGGCGAGATAATAGAAAAACACGAAGAAAAAATTAATTTAAGTGAATATCACTTATCAAAGTCGCACTTATTTGTTTATAAAGAAGATGAAGACAAAAGAAAGGCGGAGAAGAAATGACAACAAGGTTTTTTGCTCGTCATATGAGTAAAGAAGTAATTTAACAGTTATGTTCCTGTTTTAAAAGCAAAAATGAGTGCAAAATCATAACTATGTTATCTACCATCCAAACTATATCAAAGAATAGATCCTTGCTGAAATAACTCTCTGAATATTATTGATAGATTGATTGAACTTACAAGATGCAGTGCATGTATATATACAAATGGAAACAAACAATAAAAGGGTCGTTAAGAAATCAATGATAATGACACAACTTATCATAAGCTAGCCGATAAATATAAGACAAACTGATGTAGATAACCCAATACTCTCTCTCAAGTTGGAAGAAATATATCATGAAGTCCCAACTTGGTAATGAACCGTTGAAATTGAGGCTGAGGCAGTGTTTTGATCAAAGAATCGACTAATTGATGTTTGGCTGGAACTTGAATAAGATAAAGGAATCCTAAATATTCACGGATAAAATGACAATCTATGTCAATATGTTTTGACCTTTCATGAGTGGTTGGATTAGTGGTAAGATGGATGGCTGATATACTATCACTATACACCATAGTAGTTGATATATTAACTTCCATGCTTCTCAATAATTGCTTAAACCAAAGCAGTTCTGATGTCAACATTGCAACAACCATGTCTTCTGCTTCAACAGAAGATTTGGCCACAATTGGTTGCCTTTTGGACCTCTAAGATACCAAAGATTCTCCTAAGAAACACAATAACTTGTGGTAGATCTTCAAGTGCTTATGCAATTGCCCCCAATCTACGTTAATCAACATAGGCAAACAACTTTAAAGTGGAACCTGTGGGAAACAGTAAACCATGACCTGGTGAAGACTTAAGATATCCCAGAATATTATGCACTGCATCTAAATGGGATTTGCAAGATTAACTCATTCATGAATTGACTGAGCTACCTTGAAATAGTTAGATACATCAACTTCTCTATCAATCTTCTATATTGAGTAGGATTATCAAGTATATCAATCTTCTATATTGAGTAGGATTATCAAGTAAATCACTGCCGTTTTCACTCAAGGGCAGCTTTGGATCCATAGGTAAAGGTTTAGCTCCCAAAGATCTTGTGTCTTCAAGAAGTTGTAATGTATACTTTCTTTGACACAAGTGAAAACCTTTGTTTGATTTGGCTATTTCCAAGCTAAGGAAATACTTATGATTTCCAAGCACCTTCAATTTAAAATGTTGCTCAAGTTGCTGTTGAGTATCATGCAGTAAAACATGAATAGGGCCTGCCAATATAATGTCATCGACATAGACTAAGAGGATGATAAGAGACTTGTCTGAGCCTTTGGTAAATAGGGAATTATCTGCAATGCTAGCAATGGTTGAGGAGAACTTAGTGAACCATTGTTCTGAGGATTGTCTCAAACCATAGATAGATTTGTTAAGTTTACAAACCATGTTCTTGGTCTCCCCCTCAATGGGATAACCCATTGGCAATTTCATATAAACTTCTTCCTCAAGAGTACCATTCAAGAATGTGTTATTAATGTGTAGTTGCATGAGATGCCAGCGACAATGAGCAGCCAAAGCAAGTAAGACCCGAACATAAGTGAGATGAGCTACAGGGGAATCACATCTGCGGTTTGTAAGACGCAAAGCAAGTATTGAATCACATCTCACAAAACAATAGCAGTTTGTTAAAATTCGCTACGCTATGGACGCTATTTGACAACACCGATATGTACAATATAATATCGATAGATATAAATATAATCTGTATCACAAGGATTTCAAAGAATAAGTTAAAATGCATAAATTGTGACGTAAGCTATTTACCTTTGTCTCAAACCCAAAAATGTTCGAGTAGAAACAAATAAAGTTGACAAAGAGATACATATGACCCTGCACAATAAACAGTTAATAAACCATAAGGAAAACAAATGATGATACTAGATGTTGAAGTAAATTTTACTTTTAATTTAAACAAAAAAGTAAAATATAGTAGTGATCTTCAAATTGAAAAGATAACGTGCAGTACCTAAACCTATTACCATTTAATAACAAGTTATCACCAGACTATTACCTGAATAAGTATGTTTTCCTGGAGGGCACAATTAAAATCTTCAATAAGGACCTAAAGGCAAAGTGAACAGATGAGAATTGTCTACAATTATAAAAAATAGGAAAGAGGAGTGAAATCATTGTAAGTTCATAAGCATGGACTTAAAAAACCTATGACTATGCACATTTGTAACAGCTTCTATAAATTTAATGTGGTTCAAGTAAAATTACTTTGTAAGATATGTTGGTTTAAATAGTGTAAGGTAAAATTACTTCTCGGTGTGAAAATACCAAAGTAAAATATGATTCATTGAATTTTGGGTAAATAGATATAACTCAGCAACAACAATAACAACAATACATGGACAGAACAACACCTTGATGTCGTATGATTAATCATGTCTAATAATTACAGACCATCTTTTCCACACTATGTGATAACTGATACCCCAATTATTTTCTCATATACTTCGATTCTTAATCATATTGTTTTGTCTGTTAAATAATCCATTGTAACATTTTGATCTCTGCAGCATTGTGATGATTACTTTTGAGTTGTCTCTTTAAACAAAAGAAAGCTTTTGTCCACTCTCCACAATAAGTTCTACTTACTCTCTTTCAACTATTCAACTAGAACTATTAGTGTATGTACAATAGCAACGTATCAGTGCTTAAATTACTGATGTAGGCGTATCTAAAGCTCTGTCTTGATCCTAATCTATGACATCCAATATATATCTATAGTCTATATGCAAAAAATCAACATGTTGTGTAAAACCTTTGGCAACCAATTTTGCTTTTATGTCTGTCTATACTGCCATTTGGTTTATACTTTGTCTTATAAATCCATCTGCAGTCAATAACATGTTTTTGAGGAGGCAAAGGCATGACACTCCAGGTGATGTTGGCTTCCATAGATAACAGTTTAGCTTCCATAGCATGTTTACAGTATGCAAACTGTATTGCTTCATGATAGAATTGAGGTTCATATGATGAAAAAACTTGATGGATGAAAGACTTGTAGTTGGGTGAAAGTATGGAATAGGAGAGGTGTTGAAATCTGCACTAATATTGTGATGAAGATTAGAGTCCCACCAAAAATAATTCTAAATATGCAGACCCATGGAGACAATTTTATCAGCACAACAACTACTTTCATGATAAATATTACATATGCAAAACAATAAAGGTTCTTAGATAAAAGAAAATTGACGACTCAATCAAATTTGCTTAGTTTTACTAATGAGACTTGATTGACTTGAAAATTAACTTAATTTTAGCTTACTTAAATATACTCTCCATGAGTCAAAAAAAAATCAACTCCAAAATAGGTTAAGAATGAGTGCTTAATTAAGCTCGCAGAATAACTTATTGAATAAGCGTTTAATTCAATAGTTTACTCAAACACCCCTTTATTTTAGAAGGACTGAGTTCATCATATACATAACTACTCTCAATATAAATGGTGCAAGACATGAGAACTGAAGGTAGGCTACATGCAAGATTCAAAGGTAAAACAAATATTAATAATCTTTATCAACAATGTTTTCAACAAAAAAATAATCTTTATCAACAATCAATCGCGTATAACACATAAATCATGGCAGGATGAAACCAGAGGATTTGCACAAAATCAGATCCGGAAGTTGGTTAGACGAATGCTGGAACTGTAGAGCTAACGAGAAAACAGCAATAGCTGCGGTGGTTGCTCGGACAGAGTACAGTAAGTTCTTTCAAAATGTGATGAAGATAAGTTAAGCATGTTTGAACATCTTCATGCTGAGCCAATGGAAGTACACAGCAACCACAATTATAGGGAGAGTCAATGGCACTAAGAAGCAGTAGTACCTATGAAGTAAATACAAGTTAGGAAAATAAGGAGGGTTAACTCCCTTTATGGGAGAGGTAAGAGTAATAGCAATGTTAATGATGATAGCAATACATTTACAAAAGAAATAACAATAATAAAGTATTTTTCCTGCAATGATATTAATTTCCACAATCACTTGCATAAAGTTTAATCTTCATTTCCTATTGATAATGAGAAAAAGTGATAAACTAGCATAAGGTGTTAGTTATTTGGGATCATAAAGCCAAGCCAACATGCGACGCAACGGCGTTTTGCATAGCGCCAGACCACCGCGACACGACGGCCGCTTCTGACTACATAGGGGCCTAGCATAACAATATACTAAACCATTAACAATCAACACAAAAGTACAACAACAACAACAACAACAAAGTATTTTCACTATTTCTCACTTGCAAAACAATAAATCTGAGCAATTTGACATTTGTACAACAATAACAACCAAATTATTTTCTCACTAGTTAGATTCAGCAACATAGTTCAAACAACATGATTAACCATATCAATCAACAGACAATTTAAATCCATATATCCTTCTTCATAATTTGGCTTACCCTAAAAAATAAAAACAGTACGTTTTTTTTCCTCTCTATCATCAAAGCTTTAGAAAACAAGAATCAACTAAGATAAGGATTTGAAAACACAGTTCATAAACTATTACCCAATACAACCTCTTCAATTTGTATAATATAACAGAACACACATATTGCAATTTCAAGGTCACATTTTTTGTATACTAAAAATTGAATGACATGTGAAAGAAAATACATTGAATTGAATAAAGAAAGATTAGATTACTGACCAGTCATTTTGAAAGGAAGAGATGAGTGGAATGTTGGAAGGAGGAAGAAGCTTTGAAATAAGAGCTAGAAAGAAGTAACCAACAAAGAAAATAGACCCAATTGATACCAATAACCATCCCCATAATTTTGTCGCATCAAATGAACAAGCCATGGGAGTATGAGAGGACCTTTCTACATCGCACGGCCGAAGACGGGGGGCGCACGGCGGAGGACAGTGTATGTTACGGCTGATGAAATGAGTTGGGTGGGTAAAAATGGATCATAAACTAATTATACTTTAAATTCCACCAATAAAAATTATTACTTTAAAAATTAAAACAAATAAACTAATATACGTATATTTTGTTTTAGAGAAAATCACAATTAGGTTTTCCTTACGTATATTTTGTTTTACAGAGCAACTCGTCACATAATACAACAACCTATAACACATTAACATATATAAAAAAAACTTAACCCTTACAACACAAAATAGAAACAATCAAACAATTAAAACCCTAACCACAATTCCTTTTTTTTTTTTTACTAAACTGATGAATATTACAATAATGAAGAACTTTTTTTAAAGTTAGTAGTAAACATGCACAAAAAGGCTAAAAAATAGTATATATATTGAGAAATGATTTGCAACTAATCGTGATGATCAAACAAGCATGCAAGTGTAAAAATGTTGCGATTTGGCAGCGATGACGTTTGAAGAAAACAACTGAGTTTGAGAGAATACAATAGATTTCTATGTAAAGTGCGAGGAAGAATAAGACTTTTGACTTAATGTATCATAAAGAAAGTGTTTTATAACTTTAAATAATTAATTTAAAATATATTAAGATAGTCTTCAACATTATTGAACAAAAGTGACAATATTTTATTACTAAAAAAATATTAAATAGATCTCTCAAAATTTAATTATATGTCAGTTCACTAGTTTTTAATATTATTATTTAACTGAAATTGACGAAATGACTAACTTGATTAACAGTAAAATAAGTCAAAAACTATTTTAAAATTATGATCATGATGATTGACTAAGTTAATATAAGTTAACAAAATCAAAAGAGGAAATTAAGTATTTACTCAATTAATAATAATAGATCATATATAAATGTTAAATGTGACGTAGAATGTCGTGGGCTTGTCACACCTAAAATGACTCATTAACTATACACCATAGGCCTTTCATTCATTAAATTATCAGCAATAAAAAGAATCTAATAGAAAGATCGGCGACTAAGTATAAATAGAGCTTCTTTAGCAAGCTTATGAGCAGCACTATTCGTTTCTCTTCGAATAAATATACTCTAAAATTTTGACAAATAAAAATAAGATCAATACACTCCTTAATGGTAATAACAAAAAATAAAATATCACATTTATAGTAATTAATATTATCACAATTTGCAATCACGTAAAAACTCAACTCACGAAACAAACCAGTCCAAACTCACAAATATCATGCTAAATATTAAAATTTGTAGTTCATCAAACATACAACAAATAAAGTTTACTTCAATAGCCACCATCCCAGAGTTTACAACATTCACACATACTTCAATAACCAGCATCAAAAAATTATTTTGCTTATGTTAAATATCCACTTTTTTTTTTGTTATAAAAAAAAATCCACTTTTATAATGAATGCTTATATTTAAGGTTTCTCTCTAACTATTTTTTTTATGAAGTTAATCATTTAAAACTAAAATTACTTAAATCATTTACTACTAAACTATACTGCTTTTTATAAACAATATACACAAATCTAATTTCTAATACATTAGTTCAATTTATATATATATATATATATATTGTAAAATTTAATTATTTACTTATATATGTTATATTAATTATTAATTGAAATAAAAAATAGATCATCAAAATTATAATTTTAGAATCATAGTTTATTTAATTAGTTGATATTGAACCATTGAATCATAGAAAATAT
>JBBPBP010000004.1:63426703-63442529 GCA_037974735.1 Cicer chorassanicum
GTACTATAGGAGATTTATTGAGGGATTTGCCAAGATTGCTGCTCCATTGACACATCTTACGAAGAAGAACCAGATTTATGCGTGGACTGAGGTGTGTGAGAAAAGTTTCCAACTGATGAAGGAGAAACTAACTACGTCCCCAGTGTTAGTGTTGCCACAACCAGAAGAACCTTATGAAGTTTATTGTGATGCTTCCTACCAGGGTTTGGGTTGTGTGTTGATGCAGAACAAACGAGTAGTGGCCTATGCCTCAAGGCAATTGAAGGTGCATGAAAAGAATTATCCCACTCATGACTTGGAGTTAGCGGCAATTGTCTTCGCATTGAAAATTTGGAGACATTATCTATATGGGTGTAGTTTTGATGTATTTAGTGACCATAAGAGTTTGAAATACTTGTTTGATCAAAAGGAACTTAACATTAGGCAGAGGAGATGGATGGAGTTCATTAAAGATTATGAGTTCACGTTGCATTACCATCCAGGGAGAGCAAATGTGGTGGCTGATGCCTTAAGCAGGAAGCGAGTTCATCTCTCGTTTGTAACAATGAAGGGGTTGGAGTTGTTAGAGAAGTTCCGTGACTTGGATCTTAATTTGGATTCCCCATTGGGGAAAGTGCAATGTGGAATGATCATTATAGATAGTGAATTGGTGAATGAGGTTAAAGTCCTCCAAGTTACAGACGTGTTGACTCAAGAGAAAAGGAAGTTGATCGAGGTCGGCAAGGCACCTGAATTTGAGGTGGGCCCGGACGATATTTTGAGATGTAATGGACGTGTTTGTATACCTGACAATACAGAATTGAGGAAGACCATCTTGGATGAGGCCCATAAAAGCAAGTTGAGTATTCACCCCGGTACCACCAAAATGTATAAAGACCTTAAGCAAAAATTCTGGTGGCCGGGAATGAAGAAACAGGTAGCAGAATATGTGGCTTCATGTTTGACTTGTCAAAAAGCCAAAGTAGAGCATCAGAAACCAGGGGGACTACTAAGGTCGTTAGATATACCAGTATGGAAATGGGATAGTATATCTATGGATTTCGTGGTAGCATTGCCGAAGACTCAACGGAAGTTTGACTCCATTTGGGTGATCGTCGACAGGTTGACCAAATCTGCTCATTTCATACCCGTGAGGACTACGTATGATGTGACTAAGCTTGCAGAGATCTACATTGCCGAGATTGTTAGACTACATGGGGTACCCTCCAACATTGTGTCAGATAGAGACCCGAAGTTCATTTCTCGTTTGTGTGGAGCATTACATGAGGCGCTAGGTACTAAGTTGAGATTGAGTTCAGCCTATCACCCTCAAACCGATGGACAAACAGAAAGGACTATTCAGACCTTGGAGGATTTACTGAGAGCGTGTGTGTTGGATGAGCGAGGAATTTGGGATAATATGTTGCCTCTCGTTGAGTTCACTTATAACAACAGCTATCATGCGAGCATTGGAATGGCACCATACGAGGCTCTATATGGGCGTAAGTGCCAAACTCCCTTATGTTGGTATCAGGATGGTGAGAACCTAATTGTGGGGCCAGAATTGGTACAACAGACCACAGATAAAGTTCGTCTGATCCAAGAAAGGATGAAGACAGCACAAATCAGACAAAAGAGTTATGCCGACCAACGGAGGAAACTGTTGGAGTTTCAAGAGGGTGAACATGTATTTTTGAGAGTGACGCCTACTACTGGCGTTGGTAGGGCACTGAAGTCTAAGAAACTCACTCCTAAATTCATTGGCCCATTTCAGATCCTCCGACGTGTAGGCCTCGTAGCTTACCAGATTGCCTTGCCTCCGAACCTGGCCAAACTGCACAACGTATTCCATGTGTCACAACTGAGGAAGTACATGGTTGATCCTTCCCATATTATCACGCTAGATGATATCCAGTTGAAGGAGAACCTTTCCTTTGTAGTTCCACCAATAAGCATTGAAGATAGGACTACTAAGCACCTACGAGGTAAGGAGATCGCCTTGGTCAAGGTGATTTGGGACCAAACGACTGGAGATGCAACTTGGGAATTAGAGGAAAAGATGAGAGAACTTTACCCTAGTCTATTTATGTCTATCTAGTTTCGGGGACGAAACTATTTTTAAGGGGGTGAGTATTGTAACATCCTCTAAATTTATTATTTAAAAATAATTAGAATCTATCAATATTATTCAATATTAAATTATGTGTGATAATTACTTGCTTTGTTCGATTTTTTTTTTTAGTTGATAAAGTTATTAATAAGAATTACTTAAATATATGGGGAGTTCAAATATATACATGTATATAACTAGAGATATATTATATGTAGATGTGTTTTCTAGTCCAAGAAGAAATTGGACTAATGGGTTGTGGCTTGGTTTTTATGATCAAGGTTAACAAAAAAAAAAAATAGTGACAATTTATCCCTCTTATTCTTCATTTAGGCCCAACATTTTCTAACCCACAATTTCCACCTTAAATTTTCCTAAGTCCACAATTTCTGTATACTCACTAATAAGAAACAAAAAGAATTCTGAAACCCTAGCCACCATCACCTTCACACCTCATTTTCTCCGTGTATCCAAAGCTTGGAACTTCTTTTCCTTGTGAACAACTCCGTGGGGCTTAAAGCTTTGTACTAGGAAGAAAAGCGGCCAAGGTAAGGGCTTTTCCCCACACAAATTAGAGTTAGGCCGTTGGTTGGATGACATGAAATAAATAATCGTGATTTCTTCTATTTTAAAATGAATAAATGTAGACTAATGGAGTAAAATGATAAAACCCCAATTTTTATTGAGATTGAATTGTAATATATGATTTCTATAGAGTAAAGTAAGAAATTTTATGCTATGTGTGATAAAATTGTAGTGTTACGATGAATATGAAATAAAGTTTGAATTTTTACCTTATATGTGATAAAGTTTTAACTTTTATTATGTATATGAATTGGAGTTTGAATTTTCTTGTCATATATGTTAAAGTGTTAATTTTTATGTCCTATATGATATAAAGTTTCTATTTTTATGTGTATGTGGTGAAAGTCATAATTTTTATGATTATTTGTCTATGATTATGTGATACTCATGATAAGGATGTGTTGTATGTGTTCTTAGTGATATGTGAATAAGAGATGATTTTGAAAAGTAATTTTGAATGCATATGACATGATCCTTAGTGGGCTGTGTGGGAGTATATATATGTTTGATACTATATCATCATGTCATGACATATGCATCTTCGTGGGAGTTGCCTTAGTGGCAGGTTTGATTTCCCCATTGGTATGGGTGACCTTTCTGTGTGGAGGTTGCCTTAGTGGCAGGTTGATATCCGGATCATATAGTTTTAGGAGCATGCACTATGCATATGTTTGATATACATTTTACCGGTTTGCGCATTTTTTCTTTTAAATTAGAAGCTTTTACTTTTATATGTTTTGTGTTATTCTTTCATATGTTTAGCTTTGGTTTGATGTGGATGATGGAATAAAACTGACCCTTACAACAACATTTTAGGTACTAATGAGTCCGAGGAGATTCAAGAGTAGTTAATGAGTATTGATGTGCGGCGAACGTGGGGTAAAAATGGGTTTTTCGAGACAATTTTGTAATAATAGAGTTGTCGCAATGTTTCTAAGTCCTTTTAATCTTTTGTCACAAACTTTTAAAATGTATTGGAATTTTAGAAATACGGAAGTGTTTCCCTTCCGTTAGGAATAATTGCCTTTACTTGTTTTAAATTTTGAATAAATATTTTCTTAATGATATTAAATAACGTGTTTCATACTAATTATTTAAATGAATAAATGTTAAGTATTCAAAAAAAAATTTAGTAAACTTTCTAAACAATAAGTATTTTTTTTAAGTAACGTTTTGGATTAAAAATCCGGGGCGTTACACTTAGCATTTCTCCTACTAGGTTGGTTGCGACATTATTCGCTCAAGTAACACTATACACAACTTCCTATCAAATGTAAGGGTCATCTCCAAATAACAAACACAGCTAATAAACATGCATATATAATTGTTATAGTAAAAATATAAACAAATCACAAACTTCATTTAACAGTTAAAAATCACAACGCACCAAAGATACAATTCAACCAAAATGCACAGATCCTATTTGTTAGACTATATGTCAATGCATGATTCCGGAATATCACCTCCCCCGCAAGGGCTTCGTGGGTCCTTCCAAGCAACACCACTAACTCAAAATCCCCGCAAGGATCTGTGGGCTCCAACCAATTATGAACACACCACACAACTATGAATGCATAAATGTAGACACTGTTGTTGGTAACAATATAGACCACTGAACCAGAACGTCCAAAATCACTCAACCTTGTCCTAAACCAATCTAGTTTAGACACAAAATAATCACTTTGAATAACCACAACATGTCAAGCACAACCATTATAACAACGTATCATATAACATTCATTTTGAAGATAACACACAAACATAATCAATACACAACATCACAATACATTTATATCACATATAATTCAAATAAGAAAACGAATGGAGTGATGCCCTTACCGTTATGAATGTCGTTATAAGGTTCTTACGCAACGATCTTTGCTCCAAATATGTTACACCTTCATAAATTGATTTACTTCTCACTTAGTGTCAAAACTTTTTAGTTTTATTTTTATAGATTAACGTACAAAAACCTATTACTAGTGTAACCATTATTACAATAATAATGAGATAATAGAGTTCCTAATAATCAATCTCCAACGATATTAAGAACTTTCTTTTCCTCTGTAACAATACTATCTTAATTTATTATTATTATTATTTTATTTTTTTAAGGTCATAAGAGTTAGCATCTATATTTTTGATAGTTGATTAAGAAAATAAAAATCAATAAATGAAAGGTTCTTATCTACCAGGAATAAAGATACAATTAGGGAGACATATTCATCTATCGATCTTATTCTATTTTATCTTATTTTTCATAATATCAATAAAGGGTTTTATTCTACTACCAATAAAAATGGTTATATAAAGCTAATAGGGTCATAATTAGAGAATTCTTACTTGAGGGGATAAATCAGTAACTCCTTTATTTCTTGAATTCTTTCTTTTTCTCCCTAAACCCTTTGTTTGTCGCAGAGGATTTGTGAATGGGAGGCGTCGATTAATTTTTTTTTCTTTTCTATCCGTAGAGGTGGGGAACGTGATGTTTTCAATCTAAGCCCATTAAGACCCTAAATATTCACTCATCAGAGTTGAATGTAATTTTGTCTTTAACGTTTCCTGATTCATTCTTCTTTCTTTTATATTATTATTGTTATTATTATAAACATTTTTTTTCTTCAAATACTTAGCAAAATATTCAGTCAAATTAAATACATCATGTCATACACATATATAGTTTTCAAAAATAGTAATTGAATACAAATATAATAATAATAACAATAATAATAATAATAATAATAATAATAATAATAATAATAATAATAATAATAATAGCAACCACATTAGAAATTATAAAAATAAAGCAAAAATATATTTTGCACATTACTAATAATAAAAAAATGAGGATCTTACATTCTATCCACCTAAAAATAGTTTCGTCCTCGAAACTGATACTAAAGAGTTCCTAGATATGATACACTAATCTTATCTGTCGAGAAAATCTTGTCTATCATGGTGCAATTATTTCAAAATTCCTCAAGCTCAACCTCCTCAACATTATTCTACAAATTTACAACTCTAAAATCACTTTCACTAAGTCTGATATTACTCTAATCCGACCAAGAAAGCTTCAAGTCCTTTACAGACCGAAACCTACACCACACAAGATTTTGTTTATAATCATAATCTCAATACATGTTACAGAGTCAAACATTTGTGACAACTTCCCACCAATATACTCCACGTACCATTATTCTCAAACCACTATAAAGTGCTCTTACTTTTAATGTTCAATCTTTTTGATCTAATACTCTAACTAAATTCAACTTGAATTCTTTCCGCAAAGATTTTAATTCATCGTTACTCTTATGAGTAAAATATAATCCATATGATTTACTACTTAAATTCTCACTTCCTTATGGCTTAGTATCACTTACTCGTCAATTACAACTGACAACTCATAATCACAAATCATTTCTTTAATCCAAAAATTTCATTCTTAACACTCAATTTAAGAGGATCGTCTCTAATATACTCTTAAATCTCAATATCTTTAATTCACTACAACCTCGGTCAACCAACACCATTTTTTTTTCTATTCACCCCATAATAATCAATATTTGCATCTTTGATCAAGCCTACGATTGATCGCTTTAAATCATTCTCATTCATTCAATGTATAGTACTATCAAACATAAAAGTTGAAACATATGTTATCATATCCTACAAGTATTCAAACGCTTCACAAATTCAACTTCTGGGTTATAAAATACATATTTTTACTCTATAGAATACTCTTAAGCATTAACAATTCATACTTACTCAATCATGCAACTAGTAATAACTTTACATCAACCCAAAACTACTTAATACTATCATAACCGTTTAGTATCATGAATGTGACTATCATAAAATTCACACTTAATGTTCTACGTGTCGAATTGAACACAACTCATTCATCTCTTTCAATCCCTCGATAATTTTCTTCTCTTAAAGTTTTGAACCATTAACTAACTTACAATCTTAATTCCAACCTCCATATCACAACCCTTACAAGACCCACTAAGTTTCAACCACGCTTCCGTCGCGCCACTCTGATAAATCGACTAAGATTATGTTTTGTGTACTTGTGCAATAAGCACACAAATTTTTAGGTGACAAAATATTTCAATCAAGGTTCGAGTGGTGCATAAACTCACACACTATCTCTTGAGGACTTCTGAGACACATGACCAACACTGACAAAACTAAAAACTATCCCACTAACCCGCAGTCCAATCTAGATCGAACTGCTCTGATACCACTTGTAACATCCCGCTTTTTCGAGACATTAACTGACGAAATTCTAAACGTAAAGATACATATTTTTTTTTTATATATAAGATTATCTTAAATTCTCATTTACTTTAAAACCAATTAATAACTTTTTCAATTGTATTTTTAAAAATAATGAGTTAGAGTATTCGCAATTACTAAAAGTAAATTTAATACGTTAAACAAAAGAACCTTCTACAGTCGAAACTCTTGGCGTTTTACTACCCAAAAATAAATCCTAGTTGGTCATAAACTTTGGACTAGTGAAAACTCACCCAACAAGTCTAACACCACACAAAAGCATCTCGGAGCCTCCAACTGCATGCTATTGTACTTCTTAGCATTTCTCCTACTAGGTTGGTTGCGACATTATTCGCTCAAGTAACACTATACACAACTTCCTGTCAAATGTAAGGGTCATCTCCAAATAACAAACACAGCAAATAAACATGCATATATAATTGTTATAGTAAAAATATAAACAAATCACAAACTTCATTTAACAGTTAAAAATCACAACGCACCAAAGATACAATTCAACCAAAATGCACAGATCCTATTTGTTAGACTATATGTCAATGCATGATTCCGGAATATCACCTCCCCCGCAAGGGCTTCGTGGGTCCTTCCAAGCAACACCACTAACTCAAAATCCCCGCAAGGATCTGTGGGCTCCAACCAATTATGAACACACCACACAACTATGAATGCATAAATGTAGACACTGTTGTTGGTAACAATATAGACCACTGAACCAGAACGTCCAAAATCACTCAACCTTGTCCTAAACCAATCTAGTTTAGACACAAAATAATCACTTTGAATAACCACAACATGTCAAGCACAACCATTATAACAACGTATCATATAACATTCATTTTGAAGATAACACACAAACATAATCAATACACAACATCACAATACATTTATATCACATATAATTCAAATAAGAAAACGAATGGAGTGATGCCCTTACCGTTATGAATGTCGTTATAAGGTTCTTACGCAACGATCTTTGCTCCAAATATGTTACACCTTCATAAATTGATTTACTTCTCACTTAGTGTCAAAACTTTTTAGTTTTATTTTTATAGATTAACGTACAAAAACCTATTACTAGTGTAACCATTATTACAATAATAATGAGATAATAGAGTTCCTAATAATCAATCTCCAACGATATTAAGAACTTTCTTTTCCTCTGTAACAATACTATCTTAATTTATTATTATTATTATTTTATTTTTTTAAGGTCATAAGAGTTAGCATCTATATTTTTGATAGTTGATTAAGAAAATAAAAATCAATAAATGAAAGGTTCTTATCTACCAGGAATAAAGATACAATTAGGGAGACATATTCATCTATCGATCTTATTCTATTTTATCTTATTTTTCATAATATCAATAAAGGGTTTTATTCTACTACCAATAAAAATGGTTATATAAAGCTAATAGGGTCATAATTAGAGAATTCTTACTTGAGGGGATAAATCAGTAACTCCTTTATTTCTTGAATTCTTTCTTTTTCTCCCTAAACCCTTTGTTTGTCGCAGAGGATTTGTGAATGGGAGGCGTCGATTAATTTTTTTTTCTTTTCTATCCGTAGAGGTGGGGAACGTGATGTTTTCAATCTAAGCCCATTAAGACCCTAAATATTCACTCATCAGAGTTGAATGTAATTTTGTCTTTAACGTTTCCTGATTCATTCTTCTTTCTTTTATATTATTATTGTTATTATTATAAACATTTTTTTTCTTCAAATACTTAGCAAAATATTCAGTCAAATTAAATACATCATGTCATACACATATATAGTTTTCAAAAATAGTAATTGAATACAAATATAATAATAATAACAATAATAATAATAATAATAATAATAATAATAATAATAATAATAATAATAATAATAATAATAATAGCAACCACATTAGAAATTATAAAAATAAAGCAAAAATATATTTTGCACATTACTAATAATAAAAAAATGAGGATCTTACATTCTATCCACCTAAAAATAGTTTCGTCCTCGAAACTGATACTAAAGAGTTCCTAGATATGATACACTAATCTTATCTGTCGAGAAAATCTTGTCTATCATGGTGCAATTATTTCAAAATTCCTCAAGCTCAACCTCCTCAACATTATTCTACAAATTTACAACTCTAAAATCACTTTCACTAAGTCTGATATTACTCTAATCCGACCAAGAAAGCTTCAAGTCCTTTACAGACCGAAACCTACACCACACAAGATTTTGTTTATAATCATAATCTCAATACATGTTACAGAGTCAAACATTTGTGACAACTTCCCACCAATATACTCCACGTACCATTATTCTCAAACCACTATAAAGTGCTCTTACTTTTAATGTTCAATCTTTTTGATCTAATACTCTAACTAAATTCAACTTGAATTCTTTCCGCAAAGATTTTAATTCATCGTTACTCTTATGAGTAAAATATAATCCATATGATTTACTACTTAAATTCTCACTTCCTTATGGCTTAGTATCACTTACTCGTCAATTACAACTGACAACTCATAATCACAAATCATTTCTTTAATCCAAAAATTTCATTCTTAACACTCAATTTAAGAGGATCGTCTCTAATATACTCTTAAATCTCAATATCTTTAATTCACTACAACCTCGGTCAACCAACACCATTTTTTTTTCTATTCACCCCATAATAATCAATATTTGCATCTTTGATCAAGCCTACGATTGATCGCTTTAAATCATTCTCATTCATTCAATGTATAGTACTATCAAACATAAAAGTTGAAACATATGTTATCATATCCTACAAGTATTCAAACGCTTCACAAATTCAACTTCTGGGTTATAAAATACATATTTTTACTCTATAGAATACTCTTAAGCATTAACAATTCATACTTACTCAATCATGCAACTAGTAATAACTTTACATCAACCCAAAACTACTTAATACTATCATAACCGTTTAGTATCATGAATGTGACTATCATAAAATTCACACTTAATGTTCTACGTGTCGAATTGAACACAACTCATTCATCTCTTTCAATCCCTCGATAATTTTCTTCTCTTAAAGTTTTGAACCATTAACTAACTTACAATCTTAATTCCAACCTCCATATCACAACCCTTACAAGACCCACTAAGTTTCAACCACGCTTCCGTCGCGCCACTCTGATAAATCGACTAAGATTATGTTTTGTGTACTTGTGCAATAAGCACACAAATTTTTAGGTGACAAAATATTTCAATCAAGGTTCGAGTGGTGCATAAACTCACACACTATCTCTTGAGGACTTCTGAGACACATGACCAACACTGACAAAACTAAAAACTATCCCACTAACCCGCAGTCCAATCTAGATCGAACTGCTCTGATACCACTTGTAACATCCCGCTTTTTCGAGACATTAACTGACGAAATTCTAAACGTAAAGATACATATTTTTTTTTTATATATAAGATTATCTTAAATTCTCATTTACTTTAAAACCAATTAATAACTTTTTCAATTGTATTTTTAAAAATAATGAGTTAGAGTATTCGCAATTACTAAAAGTAAATTTAATACGTTAAACAAAAGAACCTTCTACAGTCGAAACTCTTGGCGTTTTACTACCCAAAAATAAATCCTAGTTGGTCATAAACTTTGGACTAGTGAAAACTCACCCAACAAGTCTAACACCACACAAAAGCATCTCGGAGCCTCCAACTGCATGCTATTGTACTTCTTAGCATTTCTCCTACTAGGTTGGTTGCGACATTATTCGCTCAAGTAACACTATACACAACTTCCTGTCAAATGTAAGGGTCATCTCCAAATAACAAACACAGCAAATAAACATGCATATATAATTGTTATAGTAAAAATATAAACAAATCACAAACTTCATTTAACAGTTAAAAATCACAACGCACCAAAGATACAATTCAACCAAAATGCACAGATCCTATTTGTTAGACTATATGTCAATGCATGATTCCGGAATATCACCTCCCCCGCAAGGGCTTCGTGGGTCCTTCCAAGCAACACCACTAACTCAAAATCCCCGCAAGGATCTGTGGGCTCCAACCAATTATGAACACACCACACAACTATGAATGCATAAATGTAGACACTGTTGTTGGTAACAATATAGACCACTGAACCAGAACGTCCAAAATCACTCAACCTTGTCCTAAACCAATCTAGTTTAGACACAAAATAATCACTTTGAATAACCACAACATGTCAAGCACAACCATTATAACAACGTATCATATAACATTCATTTTGAAGATAACACACAAACATAATCAATACACAACATCACAATACATTTATATCACATATAATTCAAATAAGAAAACGAATGGAGTGATGCCCTTACCGTTATGAATGTCGTTATAAGGTTCTTACGCAACGATCTTTGCTCCAAATATGTTACACCTTCATAAATTGATTTACTTCTCACTTAGTGTCAAAACTTTTTAGTTTTATTTTTATAGATTAACGTACAAAAACCTATTACTAGTGTAACCATTATTACAATAATAATGAGATAATAGAGTTCCTAATAATCAATCTCCAACGATATTAAGAACTTTCTTTTCCTCTGTAACAATACTATCTTAATTTATTATTATTATTATTTTATTTTTTTAAGGTCATAAGAGTTAGCATCTATATTTTTGATAGTTGATTAAGAAAATAAAAATCAATAAATGAAAGGTTCTTATCTACCAGGAATAAAGATACAATTAGGGAGACATATTCATCTATCGATCTTATTCTATTTTATCTTATTTTTCATAATATCAATAAAGGGTTTTATTCTACTACCAATAAAAATGGTTATATAAAGCTAATAGGGTCATAATTAGAGAATTCTTACTTGAGGGGATAAATCAGTAACTCCTTTATTTCTTGAATTCTTTCTTTTTCTCCCTAAACCCTTTGTTTGTCGCAGAGGATTTGTGAATGGGAGGCGTCGATTAATTTTTTTTTCTTTTCTATCCGTAGAGGTGGGGAACGTGATGTTTTCAATCTAAGCCCATTAAGACCCTAAATATTCACTCATCAGAGTTGAATGTAATTTTGTCTTTAACGTTTCCTGATTCATTCTTCTTTCTTTTATATTATTATTGTTATTATTATAAACATTTTTTTTCTTCAAATACTTAGCAAAATATTCAGTCAAATTAAATACATCATGTCATACACATATATAGTTTTCAAAAATAGTAATTGAATACAAATATAATAATAATAACAATAATAATAATAATAATAATAATAATAATAATAATAATAATAATAATAATAATAATAATAATAGCAACCACATTAGAAATTATAAAAATAAAGCAAAAATATATTTTGCACATTACTAATAATAAAAAAATGAGGATCTTACATTCTATCCACCTAAAAATAGTTTCGTCCTCGAAACTGATACTAAAGAGTTCCTAGATATGATACACTAATCTTATCTGTCGAGAAAATCTTGTCTATCATGGTGCAATTATTTCAAAATTCCTCAAGCTCAACCTCCTCAACATTATTCTACAAATTTACAACTCTAAAATCACTTTCACTAAGTCTGATATTACTCTAATCCGACCAAGAAAGCTTCAAGTCCTTTACAGACCGAAACCTACACCACACAAGATTTTGTTTATAATCATAATCTCAATACATGTTACAGAGTCAAACATTTGTGACAACTTCCCACCAATATACTCCACGTACCATTATTCTCAAACCACTATAAAGTGCTCTTACTTTTAATGTTCAATCTTTTTGATCTAATACTCTAACTAAATTCAACTTGAATTCTTTCCGCAAAGATTTTAATTCATCGTTACTCTTATGAGTAAAATATAATCCATATGATTTACTACTTAAATTCTCACTTCCTTATGGCTTAGTATCACTTACTCGTCAATTACAACTGACAACTCATAATCACAAATCATTTCTTTAATCCAAAAATTTCATTCTTAACACTCAATTTAAGAGGATCGTCTCTAATATACTCTTAAATCTCAATATCTTTAATTCACTACAACCTCGGTCAACCAACACCATTTTTTTTTCTATTCACCCCATAATAATCAATATTTGCATCTTTGATCAAGCCTACGATTGATCGCTTTAAATCATTCTCATTCATTCAATGTATAGTACTATCAAACATAAAAGTTGAAACATATGTTATCATATCCTACAAGTATTCAAACGCTTCACAAATTCAACTTCTGGGTTATAAAATACATATTTTTACTCTATAGAATACTCTTAAGCATTAACAATTCATACTTACTCAATCATGCAACTAGTAATAACTTTACATCAACCCAAAACTACTTAATACTATCATAACCGTTTAGTATCATGAATGTGACTATCATAAAATTCACACTTAATGTTCTACGTGTCGAATTGAACACAACTCATTCATCTCTTTCAATCCCTCGATAATTTTCTTCTCTTAAAGTTTTGAACCATTAACTAACTTACAATCTTAATTCCAACCTCCATATCACAACCCTTACAAGACCCACTAAGTTTCAACCACGCTTCCGTCGCGCCACTCTGATAAATCGACTAAGATTATGTTTTGTGTACTTGTGCAATAAGCACACAAATTTTTAGGTGACAAAATATTTCAATCAAGGTTCGAGTGGTGCATAAACTCACACACTATCTCTTGAGGACTTCTGAGACACATGACCAACACTGACAAAACTAAAAACTATCCCACTAACCCGCAGTCCAATCTAGATCGAACTGCTCTGATACCACTTGTAACATCCCGCTTTTTCGAGACATTAACTGACGAAATTCTAAACGTAAAGATACATATTTTTTTTTTATATATAAGATTATCTTAAATTCTCATTTACTTTAAAACCAATTAATAACTTTTTCAATTGTATTTTTAAAAATAATGAGTTAGAGTATTCGCAATTACTAAAAGTAAATTTAATACGTTAAACAAAAGAACCTTCTACAGTCGAAACTCTTGGCGTTTTACTACCCAAAAATAAATCCTAGTTGGTCATAAACTTTGGACTAGTGAAAACTCACCCAACAAGTCTAACACCACACAAAAGCATCTCGGAGCCTCCAACTGCATGCTATTGTACTTCTTAGCATTTCTCCTACTAGGTTGGTTGCGACATTATTCGCTCAAGTAACACTATACACAACTTCCTGTCAAATGTAAGGGTCATCTCCAAATAACAAACACAGCAAATAAACATGCATATATAATTGTTATAGTAAAAATATAAACAAATCACAAACTTCATTTAACAGTTAAAAATCACAACGCACCAAAGATACAATTCAACCAAAATGCACAGATCCTATTTGTTAGACTATATGTCAATGCATGATTCCGGAATATCACCTCCCCCGCAAGGGCTTCGTGGGTCCTTCCAAGCAACACCACTAACTCAAAATCCCCGCAAGGATCTGTGGGCTCCAACCAATTATGAACACACCACACAACTATGAATGCATAAATGTAGACACTGTTGTTGGTAACAATATAGACCACTGAACCAGAACGTCCAAAATCACTCAACCTTGTCCTAAACCAATCTAGTTTAGACACAAAATAATCACTTTGAATAACCACAACATGTCAAGCACAACCATTATAACAACGTATCATATAACATTCATTTTGAAGATAACACACAAACATAATCAATACACAACATCACAATACATTTATATCACATATAATTCAAATAAGAAAGCGAATGGAGTGATGCCCTTACCGTTATGAATGTCGTTATAAGGTTCTTACGCAACGATCTTTGCTCCAAATATGTTACACCTTCATAAATTAATTTACTTCTCACTTAGTGTCAAAACTTTTTAGTTTTATTTTTATAGATTAACGTACAAAAACATATTACTAGTGTGACCGTTATTACAATAATAATGAGATAATAGAGTTCCTAATAATCCATCTCCAACGATATTAAGAACTTTCTTTTCCTCTGTAACAATACTATCTTAATTTATTATTATTATTATTTTATTTTTTTAAGGTCATAAGAGTTAGCATCTATATTTTTGATAGTTGATTAAGAAAATAAAAATCAATAAATGAAAGGTTCTTATCTACCAGGAATAAAGATACAATTAGGGAGACATATTCATCTATCGATCTTATTCTATTTTATCTTATTTTTCATAATATCAATAAAGGGTTTTATTCTACTACCAATAAAAATGGTTATATAAAGCTAATAGGGTCATAATTAGAGAATTCTTACTTAGGGGATAAATCAGTAACTCCTTCATTTCTTGAATTCTTTATTTTTCTCCCTAAACCCTTTCTTTGTTTGTCGCAGAGGATTTGTGAATGGGAGGCGTCGATCAATTTTTTTTTCTTTTCTATCCGTAGAGGTGGGGAACGTGATGTTTTCAATCTAAGCCCATTAAGACCCTAAATATTCACTCATCAGAGTTGAATGTAATTTTGTCTTTAACGTTTCCTGATTCATTCTTCTTTCTTTTATATTATTATTGTTATTATTATAAACATTTTTTTTCTTCAAATACTTAGCAAAATATTCAGTCAAATTAAATACATCATGTCATACACATATATAGTTTTCAAAAATAGTAATTGAATACAAATATAATAATAATAACAATAATAATAATAATAATAATAATAATAATAATAATAATAATAATAATAATAATAATAATAATAGCAACCACATTAGAAATTATAAAAATAAAGCAAAAATATATTTTGCACATTACTAATAATAAAAAAATGAGGATCTTACACATACTCTTAGAAATTATAATTTTGACAACTAAACGGTTCAATCTTAACTATTTATATGATTCAGAAATTATAATTTTAATTA
>JBBPBP010000004.1:63443032-63459004 GCA_037974735.1 Cicer chorassanicum
ATAAAATAAAATCGAAACTCCCTCTTCAATTTCTAACAATTGGAAGAAAAAAAAATGAAATCATTGATAAATATTAAAAGCACATTAGATAAATATTTATAATGAATACGTAATAAAAAAAGGAACAAATATTTTGTATGAGAAATGAAAGATAAACTCCGGACATTTGACAATAATACATAAAAAAACATAAGATATATATTTGTTAGTAATAAATATTAAAAAACACTAAATAATCTCTATCATTTAAAATTAGATAAATATTTAATAGTGATAAATATAAAAAACCACGGAATAAATATTTGTCACTTATACATAAAAAAGAATAAAACAAATATTTGTCATGATAAATATTAAAAAATACAAGATAAATCGTTATCATTGATAAGCATAATAAAATACATAACAAATATTCATTATATTTAAATAATGCACATAAAAAATACCGACGATGCACCACTCATGCGCCAACATAGGTTTCTTGCAGTTTTGATGGTTGAGAATGTGATTTATCTTTTTAAATGGTCATATAAGACTTTACTAACAGACATAATTTTAAGAACGAATGTCATGTTTAAGCCAGAACTGAGTATCCTGCCTAAAAATAAGCAATAAATAATTTTATATTCAATAAAAAGATATTTCATTTTTTTTTATTAAGTGTTTTCTAATATTGTTTCCCTAACATAAATTAGTTTTGCCCTATTATTTTTCATGGATAAAAACAAATGACATCAATTTTATTTTGTTAACCAAATTAAGTACATCTTCCAGGATTTAATTGATGTTCAGTTTATAGTACGAGCAATAACAGAACAGAGAATTTTTATACTAACTATTGTACCTCATCATGTCCTTGAATGCTGGGCAAACAACTCCTAAATCACAAATTGGTAGCTTGTTCTATTCTATTTTAGGTATAAAGTCCTCATTTACAATGAGATATGAATTGACGTTATTTAATGCTATACGACATCATGCATGTATATACAAACAGATGATATATATAGATAATATAGAGGAGGGGGGCTCTGCTAGCTATTTATGTTCTAGATCTTTTAGTTGCTTTTTTAAGAGTGCATGCTCATACCGCATTCTTTCAAGCCTAGACTCAACCATGTACATCTCATCTTTAAGATGATGAACTCTTTTCTCCAGCCATGCTATGTCTGAAGAACTTACAGTCACTCCATTGTTCATCCTATTCATTAACTCTACAGGAGGGCTCACATGTATATGTTGAGGTCTGGCCAAGAGCATCAGTATGCTAAACTGCTGCAACAGAATAATGTTAAAGGGTTAGTAGTAGTAATTTAAATGGAAGTAGTTGATTTGTCAATACTTAAAATAGACCATTATAGAATACCCTCGAAGTTCAAATCGTTACAATTGTTGAATTTGAAAGTAAATCAGAACTGGAAACCAAGCAAACAATAAAGCCAAACATGATGTATCAAGCTGAAAGGGATAAAACCAGGGAATTCGGGGTGGGGTGGGGTGATTCTCTTCAGTTCAAATTATTATTAGTGAAGAGCAGCCCGAGGCACATGGCTTCCAATTTGGGCAGCCCAAGGCACAAGGCTTCCAATTTGAACCCATGATCTCCAAGTCATAAAACAGCAATCTTACCATTGCGCTAAGGCTCGTCCTCTAACCATAACCACTATTGAACAGCTAAAATACTAAATTTAGATTCATTATTCTTTTTTCTTCTACTATGTGAAAAAAAAGAACAGCTCAAATAATTATTTTAACAGAATTTCATGACTAATCCACAAAACAAGAAAAGGCGTGTATCTTAAATTGTGGTTTAAAGTACACACCTGCATGAAGAAAATCAGAGCAAAAATGGTTATGAGAAGAAGTGAAAGATTGCTCTGACTTTTCAAAGAAGACCTAAATTTTGTCGCAAACTCTTTGAACAGAGATGGAACAGATGTGTCAATAAAATTTCCTTGCAGTTGAGTGCTAACATTGTGAATAGCATCAATGGCATTGGACGTAGTTTGTCTCCTTGTAGGATTACTTTGGTCCTGTGACCCTTCTGAAGTTTCTCCTGTCTTTGCTTCTCTGTCCAAAGTCATTTTGCCATTTTGAACTACAGCAGCAATGGAACTACTTTCAGCCTCATAAAAAGTAAATTATAAATCTTCAAAAATAGGACATTTCACTAGACAATAGTCTTATATGGAAGGAAAAAGGAACTTCAAAATTTAAGAAAATTTATAGCCAAACCTTGTTTTTCAAGGTTTTTCTGTTTTAAGAACTCATGTGCCTGAAAGGAATATTGATTAATTCTTAAAAATACATTTAAAACAAAACATGGAACAACAGCAAAACAAAAGATGTACAATACAAAAATATAAGAATACCATGTTCATCCACGTTGCATAGGCCTCTCTACATTCGTCAATTGTTGATTGTACTATTTTGCCTGCGATTGTTCACCCACTTAGAATCCACAAAACTTCAAGTTTGTCACAATACAACAACAGCCAAACCTTATCCCACTAAATGGGCTCAGCTACATAGCTAAAAAAATATGCCATAATATTATTCATGAATCAAGTTTGTTAGGATATAAGTATCTTAGAATATCTTGATATCATGTTAGCCTATAATAGTTTATCTCCTAAGATTAGTTTCCATACTACTTAATTATTATGATTTGTTTCCTAATTTTCGGGGGATTTTCTGACAACCACACTCAGAAGCGGAATCCACTGATCTGGAAGACGCCAAAGGGTTGTCACTCTCTCCTCAGTCATGTGCTCCCACCCACCACCACTGATGCACGTCAACTCCGAAGTATGAGGTACACGGGCTGCCGGGAGGCCACTTGCGACACTGCTTCTTCCATTGTGTTTGTTTTGTTGGCCTCTCCTCTCCTGTTTTAGCCTTGCTTGGGCATTGGGTTCTCATTATTTTATGTTCAAAAAGTTCTTACTATTTCTCTTCTTTTGATCTAAAAACATAACTTCTACAAAATTCATGACAATGACCTACAAAAACCTCAATGCAACTCTTACTTTGCGTGTCAGAGAGAGAGGGAGAGAGAACAAGAGAAAATTCATATTGAATTATAGTCGTCAGAATTAAACATTCAAACCACAGATTGAAGATGAGATATTTACTAATGATTGATTATCTATAAATGAGGAAGTTGGATTATTGACTGCTAAAAGCAAGGGTGAAGCTATTAATCAGTGTTACAAAAACAGCTAATATGGCTGCCTAGGCATTGAGATGGGACGGAATACAACCTTACTGCTAAAATCAACTGCAGCAGAAGTAAAGCAGCTAAATGAGTACAACCTCACTGCATCATGCATTTTGGCTGTGACTTACCTATCTGCTCTCATTTCAAATGCTCACTAGCCAATGTGTTTCCAATTTGTATAAAACACAGTGATTTACAATTACCATGATATAAAAGTCATTATGAATCAAACATAATCCAAATACAATTTATAAGATATTATTTATGATAAAAACCAATGGGATATTCTTTTGGAATTCCTTCGCAATATATTATAAAAAAACCATACCTCTCCAGATAGTTTTTTTAGAAAATGCCACATTCACGTATACCCTCAATGTGCAGCTTTCTTTTGATTCATCCTTGTCTCTCTCTACATTCCATAATCCCTGGAAATTAAAAAAGAAACAATTCATAAGTAAAAACTGACAATTCATTGTCTCAAGAATTAGAGAAATATATTTTATTGAATTAAATATATATATATATATATATATATACAAGGATTGCAAGATAATAAACATAATTAAGGCTCTATACAATCAAATCATTATAATTGTGATATTTCTCGATAATAATGCTAATAATAATAATCACAGTTTTGATACATGGGGATGGAGAAATGTAAAGTCACTAAAACAGAGACAGAACTGACTGGATACTGTTCAAAAAGTAAAATAAAGCACAATTAAAACCCAACTGTCCCAAACTTTGGCAATTAAAATATTAGCCTTCTCACAGAGAACCAAAAGAACCGTTATTCTAGTTTTGATCTAGCGGGAGTAGGTACATAAAATGCAAGATATGATAGTGGAATATACAGTAATTCCAAGTTCAAATGAATTTCAATATTACTTAAAATCGTTCTTTCATTTTGACATCTAAAAATGGAAAAGAATCTAAGGGTTTGTTTGGGTGAGCATTTGATTTTTCAATGACTTCAACTCGGCAAAATTTTTTTGTTGAGTTGAATCTGAATTGAAGTAAATTCAGTCTAAAATTTCAACCTAATGCAAAAGCTATATTTATCATTTATCACTTCCACTCAAATTTGCTTTTGGAAGCAAAAGCAATTTTTATTTATAACTAAACATCATATTTTTTCCAAAATCATGTTTACCTCCTCCAACCCCACTTTCAAACTCAGCCATCATTTTTCCAGACATGCTATAATAAATGTTTGTAGCCTAATTCCTATAGTCATTTACGTTGAAAAATGACAACATCAACCTGACGCTGTGTACTGCAGTCATCATTATCAGGGAAAATGTGAAAATTATTTTCCAAGTGTACTGCAGTGTTTGTTGAAAAGTATTTTCAAGCTGGCTCATACTATTGTTTGGTGCTGTGCCCTGGCTTTCGGGTTTCAGCTGTAATAACAGCCTCTCTGTTAATGTCATGGGTGAGATTCACATATATCTCTACCTCCACAGACCACAAATTGGTGTAGCGAGCTCATGCAATGGGCTGCAGTTAAGATGTATTATTGGTCGAGTCCTTATTCCCCCTTACATTTATTAACAAACCGATTCAACTTATGGATCAAGCTGAAAATTAATTGGAAACAGACAAAACTTGGACATTTGAACAAACTCCCCGTTTCTTACTTATCATCAAGTTCTTAAATAAAACTCCAACAGTTACATAGTTTTATCAAAAATTGGCATCATATTCTTAATGAAGGTTATCGAATGTTGGAAAAAATATCCATAGAGAAGAGGGGTTGAAGGTTGTTAGAGATGTAATAAGAAACACTTGAAAGGCTAGAAAAATCCGATATTATGCACTGATAATGTGAGGTAATACTACACACACAAAAATAACGCAAGAAATATCTTTAATCTGAAAAATTATGATGTTCAAAATTACTAAAAAGCTAGTATTTTATCCCTAATGATTCAATTCAATGACTCAAGAAGTTTTGTACCTCAACAAGAAAGTAGTCTGCATAAGGTACGTCACTGACTTCTTGTGATGTCTGTATAACCAAATGACTGGATGAAGTAAAGAATACAAGTCAATATGACACAACGTTTTGAAATTTCTATATTTCATGTATTCAGTGCAGTAACTTCATTCCTAGAAAAAACATAAAAGAGATGAAGACGAATTGATGAAAATGATTTCATTGATGATTGAAAGTCATAGCAATAACCTGTTCCTGTAAACTCGAAATTTCTGGACCTCATGGCAGCCACCAAATCTGGCTCCTAAAAAGGAAACACAATCATGTTTAATGGCAGATAGGAGCAGTCCTCAAACATTTTGAAAATTCCTTGAAACTGTCAGAGGAAAATTATAAATGCCCAAAATATGATGTAGGAGAATGGCCCCATATTATTTATAGACTTGCATGTCTTGCACATATAGCTTCATTGCTCTTCAACTAGTTAACTAGAATACCACTCACTTTTGTAAGGCACACTTTTGCACTGTTTCAGAAGAATTGTGTGCCTGTAGTTTTAGCTTCTAATAGTTTTATTCTCTATAGCATTTAGTGTGAGCCTGTAGTTTTAGCTTCTAATAGTTATATTCAATATATAGGATTTAGTTAACTTAATGGTAAAAATATACTTCAGACTTAAGAGATATGTAGAGCATAATTTATTTATCATTCTATAAAGACAGTGTTGTGGACCATCTATTCGAAATTCTAAATTAGCAATGTTTTAGCGATTTACTTAGGTTCACTCAAAGTTTAAGTTCAAGCTCCACTACTTAATACTCAATATAACCTGTAAATTTATAAAGGGAGAACAAAACTAAGCTCGAGATAGAACAAGAAACTGTACAGATCTACATGTGATACCCAAATAAAGCAGCAAAAGCATACCAAGATAAATTTTTATTGGATGTTGAAATTTCAGTTCACGAGCATACCCAAATTTCTCCTGAGGATGCCATGAAGTACACTTAAAGTCTGAAAGCAAAAAAAAAATCATGCTCACCAAAACAACAAGGCATGGGAAAAGACATCAGTTGCCATTACTCATTATTCATTCCCAGAAATATATTAAATGATAACAAGAAAAGTAAACAAGACTCAAATTGTAGGTTAAAGAAAACTGCAATCAAATTGTAGGCTAAAGAGTTTCCCACAGGCTACCTTTATCACCACATCGTTTACGAAAAGACTCGATAAAATTTACAGCATTGTCCGAGCAAAAATACCTAAAGAAGTCTTCAACCTTTATCTGCAGTTTGAAAACTAATACTCATCAAATTTACTATGGAAAATTTGAAATGTACAATCGCACTTAGTAATTACAAATAAGATAATACCGGAAACTTCGATTCTGCAACACATGTAAAAGCTTCTGGTGCTGCATAACAGAAAATAAGCTCAAATCATCATCATGATTGCATATATATAAGATAAACGAAAGTGGACTGTTACAGGATATATATGATGGACATTTACACACGAGTGTTTCTTGCATGCAAATGCATACAGTGCTTCCTAATACAAAGATTACAGCAGTATACATGCACCTACTTCCGGAAGCAACCAAAGAAGAAAATTCATACATTTCATAATTGAACAGTGAGCATTTAAAGAAAGCAGTAATTGTTAGGTCCCAGAATAAAGGGGAGTTTGTTAGGATTGGAGCTAAGAAGTTAGTTAAGGGTTAGTTTAGTTGTTAAGTTGGTTAGACTTTATGTTTTAATTGTTGTTAATCCTATGGCTTATAAATAGGATTAACCTCTCTTTAGGAGTTAGCTAGGAATTCATTTTATGAAAGTTGTACACTAGAGAATGTTCTAGTGAGGGGAGAGTGCTCCCTTGGGGTAGCCTTGAGTGCAAGGTTATCTTATTCGTTGAAACCCCTTTGTATCTTCTCTTTCAATCCTAATATACCAATAAGAAACCCTTCATTTGTTATCTAGGAATTATTTCTTGCTAAAAGAAAGGATCCTAACAGTAGTGCAACAAGTGATGAACATATATTAAAAAAATGCTGGATGTAGTACAATAAGAGAATATACTTTTACATGTGAATATATTAAAGGTGTATGTTGAAGTTATGGGTTTTAGATAAAAGGAGGAGAGAAATAATAAGAGCTTGAATATTATTGATTATAATGTGATGCAAAATACTAAATACTAACCCCTTCAAATAGGGATACATTATACAAGATTTTAATCCTAATAAATAGAAATATAAAGAATCAAATCATAATAATAACTAAGTAGTATGGAAACTAATCCTAGGAAATAAATGAGAGACTCTAAGACTAGAAACTGATCCTAAGAGATAAACTAAGATATTCCAACATAATATCAAGGATACTATAATATACACTCTTGTATTCGGTGTAAATTACTGGCCGCACGCCCACACTAAGCTATATAAAGAATCATGGTATAAGGAAATGACAATTCTTCATTCAAAAAAAAATATAATGTACTTAAGGGAGCATTGCAGTAGACTCAAGCTCAATCAAGAACTTGCAAAGGAAACCAGTCTGTATATCTCCCCAATCTTAATGGAAACTAGTTTCATTTATCAAAGATGAAAGTCAGGTTGGTAAAAAGGCAGGGTGAATATATGTTCTTAAGGTGTCATAGGGAATAAAATATAAATTAAGGCTAGATAACAAGTTTCTAATAATATCCATTAACAACATTCTGTTTGATTTGAGACATCCATTGAACGATTTCTATATTTTGGATTCATGTTTATACACAAAAGTGTATAAACATGAATCCAAAATATATACAAGTATAAGGTTTGTTCCCAAACTCATGAATCCAAAATATATAAAGGTATAGGTGTGTTCGCAAACTCACTTGCCGGAGCATCAATATCCTCCTCATTCCAACCCACTCCAGTGGGTTCGTTATTCAATTCAGACTCAGCATTCTGTTTTACACTTTGCTTCTCTGAAACCACCATCAATACGGGGTCTTCTCCAACAATCGATGGAAGCCCCACATCTTTGCACATAGAAGTACCTTGGCTCCTAATTCACAGACATAAGTAAAGCATAAATGAGTCACACGCAAAATAATGTATTTTAAAGCAGCGGCTTATGATTACGGACGTACAAGTCAGTAGTAAGTGCCTCATTGTCAAGTATATCAGAACTTTTGACATTTTCAACAGTTACAAATCCACTATCTTGACTGCTGGGATCAGATATTGATTCCTGAAGTAAAATAACAAGATGAAGGAAATGGTGAACTAATGCAATTTCGACCAATTAACTGACATTTAATTTTTATTCACTGACATGACAAGTAATCCAATTTTACAAGAAGCTAAATACTGAAAATAATAGCTAAAATGGAACAATCTTGCATAACACGTGATAGGAATGGAATGCACTCTGTGCAAAGACAATCACATGTTCTCAAGAGGAGAAAGAATAATGAATCCTTTAAATAAAAAAGAACAGAAGAATTAGCATTCAACTTATAAAATCCTTTGAGAAACTTCTCCAATCACAACTGTTCCAAGGAAATCCACCCCAAACAAAGGACAATACATAGCATCCTTTTTCCAATCCCACATGTTCACAGAAAAACCAATATACTATTAGGATGTAGAATAAAGGGAAATTAGATTAGTTATTAGAGTAGTTAGGAGGTAGGAGCCTTTTAAGGGCTGTAAGTTATTTTTTATTACTGTTTTAGGTTGTTAGTATCTTTCTGTTTCTATTTTCCTATTTCCTAGGTTAGGGCTGATTAATCCTTATCCCTTTTATCCTATTGTACAGAGAGCCTATAAATAAAGGTTCTCTTCCCCTTAGAAAGCATCTTTTGCCAAATTAGAATTTTCTTAACTAGTATTCCGGTTGAAGGGTGCATTCGCCCTTGAGGAGCGTATCCAGTCTTGGGTATCTTGTTTGGAGAGCGTATCCACTCTTGAGTACCTTGTTTTGAGAGATTCGCTCCTGTTATTTCTTATCCTTTTCTAAATATTAGTGTTCTTCCTCAAATTATTTCGGAATTCAATTCTTGGGTTCCTAACATATACAAAACTGAATTTTGTTGCAGACAGTTGTCCACAAGTTAAAAAATAAAAAGTTATGAAGAATAGGGGAGGATGAGATATCCTACTCAACAAAAAGCACAAAAAGCATATTGCACAAAAGGACTTCTCAACACAAAGATCTTTTCAACCTTTCCGCATGCCTGTCAAGGAAATTCCCTTGAAGAACCCATGAGCAGAGTAACACAAAGGAGACATAAAAGTTTGTATCCCAAACGAAATCTCGGGATAAATGCTCCTCCTTGAAAGTTTAGTCTTTCTCTCGAAACAAATACAATGGAGGGAAGCATGCTCCCCACACCACCATAAATAATAAAATTGCATCAATGATAAGAAACAGGGCCAAACTTTGATAACTCAACCAAGATTAGCTAAGCACACAAAAATCCTATTCCAGGTGGAAAAGGTCAAATCGATTCAAGGCAAAATAAACGTGTATTTGCTTCTGATTTCTATAAACATACTACTGATAGGATTACAATTTACATAGAGTTTTGGATTCAATTTCTAATACCGAATCAGCTGAACATCTTTTAAATAAATAGAAAAACATTATGAAAGGAAAACGAGATGAGAGAGACTCTTGGTTAAAGTTGCATATAGCTTGAAAGTCCCATACTAAAGAGTTTATCTCAGTGTCCCTAATCAGTAACAAACTCAAAGTTTAGTCTTATCAACCAGGGATTTATGTACAAGAGCCCATCCTAAATGTTTTTGTTATCCATCACAAAAGCCAAATTGGAAAGACTCAATTCGTACCAGATCTTGATGTAACTCAATCATTGGACTTCTCCATGGCTTCCTCACTAACTCTCAAACCCGTATCTGTTATTTAATCCATTATCCATCAACAGATTACTATTTTAGAGGACTACCACTTTTTCCTAGAAACCCACCACATCGCCGATGTACAACATTATATTGCTATAATCTACAAAAACTACAAACCTTATAAACATTTAGTATCAAGAAAGAGTTCTGTAGTACAACACCTGCTGTTCCATAATTGCTCTGGCATCATTGCCTTGTCGCAACCATCCGTCATTAATAATCTTGAAAGCTTCGTCACGGGATAGGAAGGATGCAAAGAAGTGCTGTCAAAAAAATAAGTGGATTAAGACACTGCGGCTTAGTTAAAGAGAAATGACAGGTGCAAAAATAATACTCGAGACAAATTAATTGAAATACATTGTGGCATGACTGTTACTCAATGTCTAACAAACCTTCTTGCTTCCACAAATAATCTCAATGGCATTGGGAAATATCCCAGCTGTCTTTGCCCTCCGTACGCCTGTGATTTCAGGGAGTGGGATAATTCTCTGAAACATGAACCATTGACATTTTTTAGGTGTGGCAGAATTGAAAATTAAAATCAAAACAACAAGCTAAAAGATTCATCATTATTAAAAAAATCAGGAAACGAAATTACTTTTATATAAAAATCCATGTTTAATGGCATCAACCAAAATCCCAACATTTTAAAGAATGTGTATGCATGCATGAATGAGAGATGCATATGAATGTACCAATGTATATACAAGCATATGTATGTATGAGTATATGATGTTTGTATAAGTGTAAGTGTGTGTGTGTGTGTGTACAATATGTAATACAATACACATATGACTGCTAGAAACTAGGAAGTGGTAAATTTGTGGGAAATAACTAAAAAAGCAAAGAAATTCTGCCACACGCAGTTTTTAGCAGGAGCCACTTAGACAGGCATGCCTAAACCTACAACAAGGAACCCATAGCTTGTTCAAAATGGAAGAAGCCCATAGCTTGAGCTTAACAGGTCTGTTGGTTTTGGGGATTTGATGCTTCATCTTGGAACCTTTGTTTTGTGGTTGTTTGAAGCCCATAGCTTGTTTAACACTTCAACCTTTAATTAGTAAGATCTCAGACACTCATTCTCTAACCACGGCAGATCAAAGCTTGATATGAACCATTTGATGGTCATTATGTTTCTACTCATCTTCCTTTGTGTTGATCATCTTGCAACAAGAATTGCAGATGAAATATCCTTTTGAGAGGGAGTATTGTATTATAGGGAAATCTCCTTTTTATCTACAGTTTTTTTATTGATTCTCTTAATTTTATGATAGTCATTAATAACATATATGTGCTATAGTCTATCTGTTGTACCTTTGCCTTTTTACATGAAATTTCTTTTAACAAAATTAGAGTGCATAGGCATCACATGTCAACCATGACATACCAACTATGTTGGCACCACATGATTATCACCTATCATTTGTAACACTCCAATAAATATATTTTAATAAAATGAAGAAGAAAATTCTTGGGGGACTAGGCCAAAACACAAGTACACATAATATATTGACATCAAATGCCTCGTAATGGGATAAAACCATGGTGAAGGAAAAAAGAGTGCAATGAAACAAGACCCAACTAGTGTGAAACCAGAATAAAACATTAATGAAATTAAGCACAATAACATTCGGTTTTTCCTTCTCCATTTTTGTACTATCTTATTTACATATAAAGTAGTATTGTTAATCACAAATTGCAGGTAATAGTTGTTTGTTCAAATTTCGCTACACTGCAATGCTATAGCTACTATTTGACAACACTTTGTATTGAATCACATCTCGCAGAACATCGGTTTGTTAAAATTCGCTACGCTATGGACGCTATTTGACAACACCGATATGTACAATATAATATCAATAGATATTAATATAATTTGTATCATAAGGATTTCAAAGAATAAGTTTAAATGCATAAATTGTGACTTAAGCTATTTACCTTTGTCTCAAACCCAAAAATGTTCGAGTAGAAACAAATAAAGTTGACAAAGAGGTACATATGACCCTGCACAATAAACAATTAATTAACCATCAAGAAAACAAATGATGATACTAGATGTTGAAGTAAATTTTACTTTTAATTTAAACAAAAAAGTAAAATATAGTAGTGATCTTCAAATTGAAAAGATAATGTGCAGTACCTAAACCTATTACCATTTAATAAAAAGTTATCACCAGACTATTACCTGAATAAGTATGTTTTCCTGGAGGGCACAATTAAAATCTTCAATAAGGACCTAAAGGCAAAGAGAACAGATGAGAATTGTCTACAATTATAAAAAATAGGAAAGAGGAGTGAAATCATTGTAAGTTCATAAGCATGGACTTAAAAAACCTATGAATATGCACTTTTGTAACAGCTTCTATAAATTTAATGTGGTTCAAGTAAAATTACTTTGTAAGATATGTTGGTTTAAATAGTGCAAGGTAAAATTACTTCTCGGTGTGAAAATACCAAAGTAAAATATGATTCATTGAATTTTGGGTAAATAGTATAACTCAGCAACAACAATAACAACAATACATGGACAGAACAACACCTTGATGTCGTATGATTAATCATGTCTAATAATTACAGACCATCTTTTCCATACTATGTGATAACTGATACCCCAATTATTTTCTCATATACTTCGATTCTTAATCATATTGTTTTGTCTGTTAAATAATCCATTGTAACATTTTGATCTCTGCAGCATTGTGATGATTACTTTTGAGTTGGCTCTTTACCACCTGATATTCAACCTCATACAACATCCAAGATTCTTATAGTTTTGCCATAAAATGTCCATCTAGGTTTGAGTGCTACTTTTTTATAACAAATTAGACCCACAGGGGATTCTTCTATTTCACCCACCCTACTTGAATCATGTGTTTATTTTATGTCTCCTTCTATTTCATCAATATTTTGTGTGATTGGTCCCGTGTACATAAACCATGAAATGTGGTATGATTTCTAAATTTTACCTCTAATCTAGAATCAGTGCGCCTCCAACAAAATTACATTTCATATTCTATCCTCTGCTTAAACAAAAGAAAGCTTTGGTCCACTCTCCACAATAAGTTCTACTTACCCTCTTTCAACTATTCAACTAGAACTATTAGTGTATGTACAATAGCAACGTATCAGTGCTTAAATTACTGATGTAGGCGTATCTAAAGCTCTGTCTTGATCCTAATCTATGACATCCAATATATATATATATGCAAAAAGGATGAATGAGGGAACCAGCTATTAGATATGTTCTCAGTAAGTATGAGTATTTGCTAACCTTATTTATGGTGCATAAGCATTGATAGCATGAAGAATATTCCACTTTGCTATGAAGTATATAGCTATTATTCTATCTCCTTACTTTTCACAACTCGACAAGGATTCTAAATTAGTGATTAACCGCAAAACCTTTCCCACCCAAAACGCCATGTAAGAAACATAAGTTACATGTCACTCTAACAACCCAAAATGTATTCTCAGGACCCAAGCGCATGGACCCTAACATCCACAACAAAACACAATTGTAGAGGAAAATGATTTTTCATTTCATTGCACATGAAAAACTATAAAAGATAACACAGTCACACATACATACATGTGTTCCAATAAAACATACAAATATGAAGAAACAAACAAACAAACACAAGGATTGTCAACTATTCCATGATTCTATCATATGATGATAATCAGAAAACCAATAAAGAAACCATGAACTGGAGACATTATAATATCTATTTAAAGATTGAAAATCACTCACTTCTTCCTGTGGAAGACGAAACAATTGACGATACTCTTCACTCTTCAATACATCCGGAGACTGCAAATTTAAACAAATTTCAGTTAAATAGATTAACAGTTCCACGAATTACGAATTGGTTGTGCAATTGAAATAATAACTGAAGCGTCGACAAAATCCGAACAATGATATAGCTAAATATAGGAAAGTTGGAAGAATGAGGAATGCAAAAAAAAAAAGAGTATCGTACCTGATTTTCAGCATCTGCGAAAAGATTGGGAGAGGAATTGGAAGAATGATTACGATCAACGGAGGAGGAAGAAGGATCGATAGGATGTGGCGGAGAGTCGGTCCTAGAGGGAATTGCAACAGACGGAGAAGCCATAGGAGGGAATTGGGAAAGGGTAGATCTGAGATTTAAGGGTTGAAAATATAAGAGTGGTTGGTTTAGGGGTTTTACGGTTAGAATTATAATTATAATTAGAAAGAAAACTTATTTTTGAAGGAATGAATGAATGAACGGTAGTTTGGAGAGTCAACGTCGGTAGCTGATGCTTGAAAACAACAGCGTCACTCACTCGCTACGTTCGTCAGATATGTCCACTACCTTTACACGTGCCCTGTAACTTTTTCTTTTATTTTCTCTTATCCATCCATTTTTAAATTAGTAAATAAGAATAAGATCTTAAATTTGTAAGTATCCCTCAATTTCAGGACTTCAATTTACAGATATTTTGTTTCCTCAAAATAACTACTTTCTAATAAGTATCCCTTATTATTAGAGACATTATCCAAATCATGAATATAGAACAAGCATATATTTGTACGGAGGAATTATTTGTACATGAGTATGATTTTGCTTAATTTATTCTTACACAACACTTGCCGACGTAGACATTTGTTTAACTGAATTGATTTTTATGTAGATTTAGTTTAAAGTTTTATTTTTTTTTTTATAGTTGAATTTATTTAAATAAGAATGATATTGATGTTAGTATGAGATGCATATGTTAAATCAATGATGATTATTAGTTCCTGAAATCAATATAAAAAAATATGTTAAACATTTCACTCAAAAACTAAACTAGCTAGTAGAACTATTTGAGTACAAAAGTTCAATCCTTGTTGAAGGGTTCCATTCAATCAGGTGTGGAAATGGTTACTAGAAGCACTTAATTTGGCTATTTGTTTACTACTATATGATTGGGTTATTTAGTATTTCAGTTGTTTGTTTATTGATATAATAACTAGGTTAATTGTTGGGTTGTTTGATTAGTACTATATATATGATCAGCTCAATGGTTGGTTTATATATTAAGTGCTATAATAAGTAGTTTATTGGTTGGATTATATTATGATTTTAATTTTACCATTTGAATACTCGCTAGGTGACAACAAAGTAAATATGGTAGATTTTATGTTATGAGTTTGCACATAAAAATTCAATGGTTGAAGAAGACCAAAATGGAGGGAAAACATTTGGAGAAGTAGATCTTTGTTGTTGTATAAAAGACTTGTTTGTTGCAAAATATTTGAGTTGACGATTTTTATTTTTAATATAATGGTCCCCAAATATAAATATTTGATGACTTGGTACGACGTGTCAATACAATAACATTTACTCTTTTAATTAATTGAAAGTGACAGTTGAATCAATTTGATCAACATTGTAAAATGTCAGATGATTTTTGAATTACAATAAAATAAGGGACTGACTTGAAATAAGTGGCAAAAGTAAAAGACAAAGTTGAGTATTTACTCATTTTTTAATATAATGAATCTCAACTTACTTATTATTGAATTATAATTCTCTCCAAGATATTTTAAATAAATAAATAATTTTTTTTTGTTTTTCATATATTCCCTCTATCGAACGGAATTTTATCCAATGTGGTCCGACTCAAATTTATCATGTTGTGAGAGTTTAGTCTCTTATGTTAAATTCAACCTCCGTTGGTTAAACAATGAATTTTTGAAGTATATAAAATTTGTCATTTTAAACTTAAAAATATATATTAACTTTTTTTTTTGTAATCCTAGTATTTTAATAAATTGAACCTAAAATAATTTATTTAAATAGTTTTTTTCACAAAGTTTCTATATAGTTTGAAAATTACATATTATTTTTATATAATTTGATATTAAGGTAAAAAAAA
>JBBPBP010000004.1:63465277-63490486 GCA_037974735.1 Cicer chorassanicum
GGTTGAGACGGTATTACCTTAATAATTTGCTATTCAACTAGAAAATAATTAATGTCTGACCAATAACTACTTTATCTATTATTCTAACTCGAATTATCTCAAATAATATATATTTAATTAAAATTTATTAACCAATGGAATTAAATCACTTGAATAACATAGATAAAAAACTATTGGAATACTGAATTATATTAAAGAAATTAAAACTATACTCTTACATTATTTAACTCCATTAAAAAAGTGAGCTAATTTATATTAATTTAATATCTTTTTATGTAATTTAAGTATACTAGTCTAAATCAATTTGATATAATTAACTCATTCATTTATCTAAAAATATATTAAATTACTTATTAATGAAGTTAATGAAATATAAAATAAACCATGCTTCCAGATCTGTAATGTTAATGACGCAATGAATTGTTTGTACTAGATAAAATTAAAATTGTAAAAATAAACCCTCAAACGTCGCAATTAGTTAACGAGATAATATAAAAATTAAAGTAAAAAGATATAAATGAGTGATTTTGATAAAATTATAAAGAGAAAAAAAGATGTAAATGAGTGACTTTAGACAAAAATATCATAAATTACTTATCTTTTATGATGAAGAATATGAAAACAAAAGAGAGATGAAGAAGAGATGACAATGAATATATTTTTATATTTAAATACATATTTAGTAGTTTGTATCAAATGTTAGTTTTAAAAATAATATAATATATTCACAATATAAGATATTCTACATTCGGATAAATTAATCTCTTTTATTAATGAGTTAATCTAGCGAATGAAAAAAAAGAGAAAAATAGATATGCAACGTGATAAAGGTGAGTGAAAAAGTACACACCGGTTGCGAAATGCCGAAATCTATGCAAAAGCGTTCAAAGAAAATGGCTTTGAGCATAGATAAGAGAGACAAATCAAAACTATAAGAAGAACAAGACAATATCTTTGTTTTGAAAAAAAGTAATATATATATTATATTAAATAAAGGATTATGTTAATAAGTATCATACGATACAAAACTAAAGATTTTATAATGGAAATAATAAATTTTAAACTTTCAAATATTCATAGAATTTTAAACGTAATATTTATTTCTTTGATAGAATTTCCTTTAAACAAAAGAAGCAACAGCGCGGGTCCCGCACCTAAAACGGGCCCCACTTTCTCTTCAAAAGCAACAGCCAACAAAAGAAAAAATAAAAAAAATAAAAAAATTTAAAAAAAAGCAAAAGGTAGAGACATAAACCATCACCAACAATAACAGCAACAACACTGTTCTTCACTCTTTTCTTCAGTGTGGGAAAGAGAGAGAGAGAGAGAGAGAGAGAGAGAGAGAGAGAGAGAGAGTGCGCATTGGGATTGTGGTGAAACAAAAATAACAACTAGTTGCAAATTTTCATCTTCATTTCAATTTCAATTTCAATGCTGGGTTTGTATTCTACCCCTTTTTCCCTCTCCATAATTTTTGAAGCCTAGATCTCGTCTTTGTGTTTATGTATCTATCTAGGTATTTTCAAGCAATGCAAATGTATTTTATTGTATCTTGCATTTTCTATTTTTCTTTTTTTGCATTCATTCATGTTTCTATCTATAGATACCGTTTTTTTAATAGATTTTCAATATTCGAACTAACTAGCTACTTTTATTAATTCCTTCCTACTTTGGGTGTTTGTTAGTGTTAACTGTTAAGGGTTTGGTATTTTGTAGTTTTCAAGATTAATTTGTATATATATATATATGTTAATGTTAAAAATCACCATTAAGCTCAATTACATTCATTTACTATTTCAAATCAAAGTAGGATTACTTGATTCTTTCATAGTTTTGTTTCATTTGTTGGATAGTTGAGGAATTCATATTCATTCTTCATTGTCATGTTTGTTGAAATCTGGGGGTTAGGTAGCTTAGCTATTTTGAGCTAAGGTGTGAAGGAGTTCAAAGACCAGAGTTGAAATCCTGGTGAAGGAGAAATATACTTACATAACAACTAATGTATTAACATTTGCTTATCCAAAAAAATATTTGTTGAAATCTGAGTGAAAATATTGAGTGATGTTTTTGTTCTATTTGCAGGTTCTTTGTAGTTATAAGTCTTTATGTGATAATTAGTCATGGAGAGGTTTGCAGAGCCAAAGGTACATCCTCGACCCTTGCCTATCCTGGTTGAGGTATCGCCACACATGGCCACTACAAGAGAGGCAGGTCAGAGACTACACGGGCAGGAGATTTCGAATGCTAGGTGGATTTCGGCTAGAGAACTGAATCAGTTGTCGCAGGCAAGGGATGTGCCTATGACACGTTTGGCCTCCATCAGGGAAGTGGCCCAGTTATCGAATGCACGGATACTATTGGTTAGAGATGATATGGAGTTTGATACTAGAGAGTCTCCGGAATCTATTTCATTTGAGCCTACTAGAACATGGAAAGGAAAAGATTCTTTGCTAGAAGCTGAAGATCTGATGTATGATGTAGAGACATTGAAGGGCAGCAGCGATTCATTTGAGGATGGGGATCATAGTTTATTTGCTGGTGCTAGTCATCCCCCAGAACCTGTTGATACAGATCTTATGAGAACGGTTTATGTACCGATAGGTCAAAACAAATCTGAGCCCGGATGCTTAATTAAGAATTTGTCCATGAAAGGCCCTTTCCTGGAAGATCTCTCGATTCGTGTTCCTGCCAAAAAACCAAGTTCAACTCTTCTTTCCCCTCAAGAAAGCCTGGTTGAAGAACTTAATGACACGGGGAACTTATCCTCGCCTTTTGCAGGTTCTCGAGCATCTCAGAATACTGAGAACTCTCTCCTTGCTCCAGATTCTGATGAAAAGGAATGTGTTTGGGATGCTTCTTTGCCTCCTACTCCTAATGGCAATGTCAGTCCACTTAGTAGTATCGATAGTACTGGTGTTGTCAAGGCAATGAGCATTGTTAATAGTTGTGCTAGTACATATCGGAGTGATGCAATGACCAGCGATGGCATGCTTAGTTTAGATAGGAACTTTAATAGCACTAAGGGGAGTGTAAGGGGTGATTCACTTGAGAGTGCAAAAACTAGTGTTAGTCGTCCAAGTGATAGTAGTGGCCTCAGTGATGATAGCAACTGGAGCAACCTTACTGGTAGTGCCAATAAGCCTCACAAAGGAAACGATCCAAGGTGGAATGCTATCCTTGCCGTCAGATTACGAGATGGAATTTTGGGCATGAGTCATTTTCGATTACTCAGACGACTTGGATGTGGTGACATTGGGAGTGTATATCTCTCAGAGCTGAGTGGAACTCGGTGTTATTTTGCAATGAAAGTTATGGACAAGGCATCCCTAGCAAGCAGAAAGAAGCTGACTAGAGCACAGACAGAGAGAGAGATATTGCAGTTGCTGGACCATCCATTTCTTCCCACTCTGTATACACATTTCGAGACTGACCGTTTCTCCTGTTTGGTAATGGAATATTGTCCTGGGGGTGACCTACACACTTTAAGACAGCGGCAACCTGGGAAACATTTCTCTGAATATGCTGCACGGTATGTTTTATATTTACATAGTTACAATCCTTTGCATAACCTTTGTTAATTGTTTTCCATCATGAGAATTTGCTTTGTATCCTCTTTGTACTACAGCAAATATTTCTCAATGATTTTGCATGTATGTGCATGTATTTAGTGTGGTTGATGTAATTCTCTGTTGCTTTTCATGAAGCTTTATCTAGACCAGATAGTGTTTTTGTCTGTTCCTTAATCTTTTACATTTGGGGAATTTTTGATTAAATTTCTTAACATCAAAAGAAAGAGGGAATTAAGGATTTGTCTGTTCCTTATCTGTTTATTCTTAATCTCGGATACATGTAAAGGATCTGCAGCTTTGCTATTTTGAACTATTTTTGTTACATTATATGAACTTTTGTTTCTGCACAGCCATAATCTTCCCCTCCAACGAAGGTGGCCCTCTATACTATTTGCTCCCAAAGGAAATGTTTCTGCTTGCTATACATGTTTGGGATATGTTATATCCTGTCCAGGCTTTGGTGGAAAGTAAAGACATTTTCTATATAGGCAGTGTTATATGCAATCCATGTTGTTAATAACAAAGAGTTTACATCTCTTTAAAATCTGAAACATGTGTGCATATAGTGTGCTATCATAGTGTTGAATTTCTGTTTCTTTTTTTTTTTTTTTTTTATGCAAGTGACTGTTTTTTTCATAAAGATTCACATTTTCATTTTCACTGCATGTAGGTTTTATGCTGCAGAGGTCCTGCTTGCTCTTGAATATCTTCACATGCTTGGAGTTGTGTATAGAGACCTTAAACCTGAAAATGTATTGGTTCGAGATGATGGTCACATAATGCTCTCCGATTTTGATCTTTCCCTAAGATGCACAGTTTCACCGACTCTTATTAGAACTTATGATGGCGACCCTTCAAAGCGGGCTGGTGGTGCATTTTGTGTTCAACCTGCTTGTATTGAGCCGTCATCAGTATGCATACAGCCTGCATGTTTTATTCCTCGACTCTTCCCTCAGAAAAACAAGAAATCAAGGAAGCCAAGAGCTGAACCTGGGTTTCCTTCCAGAACACTTCCAGAGCTCGTTGCTGAGCCTACTGCTGCACGATCTATGTCCTTCGTCGGTACCCACGAATACCTTGCGCCTGAAATTATCAAAGGGGAAGGTCATGGAAGTGCAGTTGATTGGTGGACATTTGGAATATTCTTGCACGAACTATTATACGGTAAAACCCCTTTTAAAGGATCAGGAAACCGTGCTACGCTTTTCAATGTAGTAGGTCAGCAGCTCAAATTTCCCGAATCACCAGCAACCAGTTATGCCAGCAGGGATCTGATCCGTGGCTTGCTGGTAAAGGAACCACAAAATCGTCTTGGGGTTAAGAGAGGTGCAACTGAGATCAAACAGCATCCTTTCTTTGAAGGTGTGAACTGGGCATTGATTAGGTGCAGCACACCACCAGAAGTGCCAAGACCAGTGGAAAATGAACCGTCGCCACCTATGAAGGTTGGAGCAGCAGTTGATGCTGTTGGGGTTGGTAGTACTAGTAAGAGGGTAGTAGGTAATGAAATGAAGTCTGGGGGTAAATATCTGGATTTTGAGTTCTTTTAGTTTGGATTCCTCAATCTTCTTTTTATTGTATTTGCCATGATCAGTTATTTTTCTAGTATTACCATGTTAGTTCAGCTTATCTGCTTTGTAGTGAAATTCCATTTCAGTTGGAAATATGATACCCCATGTTTAGATTAGGTTGGATCTCCTTGTCTTATGTCAGAATACTTGTGGATAATCAATCCATAAATGAAGTGTTTCTATACATAATTTTAATACTCATGAGATTTATTAATCTTCATACTTTTTTGGATAAGTTATGTTATGTGATTAGGTGCAGCTGATGGTATTTGTTGTGTTACCTTAGTCTGTCTATGATTATCATGGCAATTAACATAGAATGCTCATATTGCTGGTTTGATTTTCCATGTCAGCTGAATTATATAAATGTAAAGCTTTTACAATTCTGCTATTCCTTACCGAAGGGAGTATCTCTTTTATCTTAATAACACCAATAAGGTATGTGAATCTTCCCCAAAAATCATTTTAAACAAAATTGTTTTGTGCAGTTTTTCACTCGTACAAATTACAATATGTCATAGTTTATGAAAAATAGTCTTCAGTCTGAACTCTTAAATGGTTTTCTAGTGTCTGCCATAATTTCTATGTTGATTTCATGAAACAAAACAAATACATGATGATAAGTATCAAGAGAAATGCTAGGAACACTCTCTTTCCAACACACACTCTAACACTCCCTCTTTTATTGGATGAAAGTCGTGTGGATCCCACCACTTTATGTGAGACCCATTTCTAAAGTGCGGGATCCATATTGATTTCAGCCAATAAGAGAATGAGTGTTAAAAAGAGAGTATTCTTAACACTCTTCTAAGTATCAAACCATTGAATATAAATATTAAAATGAATATGAAAGAAGATTTAACTAAAGTAAAAATGAGGACCACAATCCACTGAAGCATGCTTTCCATTTTAGTGATATATGATCACTACTTTTCATGGTTTATATTTGGTCCCCTCTAGAACCTTTGCTCTGCATGTACTATAGATTCATTGTCCATTTGCACAGTGATGAACCAATACTTATCAATATCATGTAGACAGTCTTTAGATAGCCCTGTCACAATTCACTCATGTCCCATTATTTGTCCCTATGAAGACATTAATGTTTCTGAAAGCTGCAAAAGGAAGAGTTGTGACACTGACTGGCCATATGTAACTTGTTGTCAAGGTTTGTTTAGGGATAGGAATTTGGAGATTTTTTTTATAAATAATTTAAATTATACAAATTTATAAAATAAAACACATGAATAAGGTCATGTTGGAATACTGTGTATGATAGGGTTTTTTGGCTTATTTTGCCGACTAGCTTAAACTTCATGAAACTTGCTCATGATTTTCAGCAACCAGAGGTCCCAATTCCTTGAGACAAAGAAGTTATGTGTTCTAATTATGACACCATTTGAACTAGAGAAGCAAAAAGAAGTTCATGAAAAAGAAATAAGTAACAGATTAAGTAAATTGGAAGGTAAAAGGGATGTTAGGGGCATTTTGGCATCAAATCAAATAGTTTTGGTTAGAGCTCTTCAATACTTGTTGTCAAACAAAAAAACCAATATATGGAAATTATTTTGCATCCGTATGGCAATTATTTGGAAACAAAAGAATCATTATTCTCAATTTCACATGCTCACAACATTGATAGAAGGTTATATGCAATACAGTTTATCAGAACACCAGATACAAAAATTAGACAGCAAGTGGATAAAATCTTATAAAACTGTTTTTCATAAGAGCTTACAGAATTAATCATTAACAAATTAGGCGAATGCTTCAGAAGATCAGCACTACATATGGTTCATCTTTGACCAATGTTTAAAAATCATTCGAAACTCTAACGATGTTCAGAGACACTCCTTGAAAGTAGAAGTTAACAATCCTTTTCGTCGGTTTGACAAATTTAATTTTTAAAGACACATTTGTTTTTCGTATATTTTTATTGAAAAATCATCAATTAAATCACCGGTGGACTATTTATCAAAGTGATGATTATTTACCAAAGTGGTTCCACCATAGAATTTGTCTAACAAACTATCATAAACTGTGGATTGTTTTTTGAAAAAGTAAATAACTAACAAGCAAATATACTAATCTGAGCATCCAGCTACATGATGTGTGAATTCGGATCATGTCTAATACGTTCATCCAAACAGAGCCAAATAATCTTTTTTGATAGAAAAATAATTTTTATTCAAATTCTAACATAAGAATATTACAATTAAATTGATCACATTTATCATCCATACATTGGAATCAACGATAAAGTAATAAAATACGTTAATGATACATATAAATATTTCAGAAACCAATAAAATAATTATCTAACAAAAAACTTAATCCTAACAACTAAATAAATTTTTTACGCATATGGTCAACGATCAAGAATAAAGCAAGATCTACAATATTTAATTTTATCCATAATCGGAAAAAAGTATTTGCTAGTGTTCACTTATATGAACTATATGTGGTCTTTGACATAACTAATTCAACTAATTCACGTGTAAGACTGAGAGAACGTTGAATTTGGTGATAACTTCCATAAACTTCTTATTCAAAATAACGTATCGATTAAACAAGTCGTTCTCACATATTTTAACAAACACAAAATTACAAACTTAAAACAAACTAAAAAGCTTAACACAAACTAAAAACTACAACAATATAATATATACAAAGAGATCTCGAATAATAAGAGGGGATAACAATGCTCTTTTTGTTGAGTCTAGGGGATTTTACGCCCATTAATCCCCAACAAACCTTTTGGCCCAATAATCACAATCCACCAAGGCGCAGGCCCACTCTCGATCCCAATGTCATGCCATCTAGAGTATACTCAAGACAACATTAAATGCTGGTCGGATAAAAAAAGGAAAATGATGTTTGAACATGGAATAAATGATAAAGATAAAGGGATTATGTTCTTAAATCTTAAATGAAGTAACAAATGTCGATATTGTTAGGTTGAATGTTTTGTCTCGCGTTCCAACTCGGAACTTCAAAGTTATGTGACTTAATTATAGTAAAATTTATCATTTTTTCTAAAATAAAATAAAAAATTAGAATTTACCATCAATATCAAAATATTTGTTAGTTTAGAGTACAGAAGTATTTATCAATTTTTTTCAAATACTCTCATTTAGTATACTAATCTACTTAAGTAGTAACTACTCTACAATTTAATACTTTCAATCAAAATAGCTAATCACATTTTTAAGAAATGGATATTAACTTAAATGACACATACTTCTTAGTAAAAAAATACTAACAAAATCCTTGTTGAAGTTTACTATTTTCTTAAGTTCTAATTATTTGTTACTCAACATACAAAAAGTTCAGCATTCTATGAAGCAAAAATCAATTCATAAACAATTTATATTAGATAGCCTCATAACCCTCAATGCATAGACTTATTTATACAATCAAGTTTCTAATCCTCTGATACCATAAGTTAAGAAATTTGCCTATACAAAAAGAGCCAATCTCCTTTCCCATGAGAGGGAAAAATAGAATAAAAAAATTTCATAATTTACATTTCAAGATAAACCAAACAGTTATAACATATAGAAGAATAAGAGGCAGTGCCACAAAAAACCAGCCTCAAAGCAGAACAAATAAATTACAAATTACCTATTTCATGGCATATGAATGAACACATACTGATTCAAGAGCCTCGATGAATAATGAAGAAAAACTTGTCAATGCTTGAAACACTCCAGGCAAACCTGTCTGCAAATTGTTAAGTGTCATAGCTCTTGTAACCTCAATAGCCTTTGAGTGCTTCATCTTTTCGTCTTCGACACGTAGTTGACAAATCGAAAGTTCCAATTTTTTCTCAGCAAGAGGGTCTCTTGCATCCAAACCTAGTCCATTATCATTCACAGAGTTTGGTACACCAATACCAACCATAGAATATGAGTTGTAAAACTTCTTTTCTATGTTTTTTATAGATGAAGTTTTTTTCTCAAATTCCTTATAAGCATTGTCAGTTTTCTTTTTAATCTTTAGCTCCTCAGATTGCTTGACAGATATGACATGTACAACATTGATGAAGCTTTTGATTGCTTCCGAAGCGACCGTGTCGGGGACACGGTCAAGAGCTAGTTTCCATTCATCACAAAAGGAAAATGCCTCAGAAGGTTCCATGCTGTTGTTTTTGTCATTATTATTGACTGGAATAAGGTTCAGCTTAAACCAGCCATGTAGAGACAGAATAAAGTCTCTTTGAAATTTTATGAGCCTGCAAAAATTGGAGTGCCAAGCTGACACAGCTAACTCAAGATCTCTAGTTGTCTGTCTATGTGATTCAGATGTTGAGTGACCTTTGGATGATCGGTTGACTAGGCCACGGACTTGCTGTACAATGTTGCTTTGTGTCTCATGGTATTGGTGCATTGATCTCCACATGTAAATGATTCTGTATTTGGCATGTCACAAATATAAGAGAACAATCTGTTAGAGGCAACTCTATCTTTAACTTCGATAAAAAACAAGAGTGCTAATAACACACTCTCTACCACACATTTTCTAAAACACTCTATTTGATTGGTTAAAATTGACATAGTTCTCACCAAATCATGCGGGTCCCATATAAATTTAGTAGGACCAATGTGGATTTTAACTAATTAAAAAGAGCGTGTGTTAAAAAGCGTGTTGCCAACATTTTTCTCAAAACTATTAGCTAAATAATTGTTTTTATATATCAGTTTAAAGGAGATTCAGCTTCAGTGCAAACTAATTTTACACATGCATTTAGTGAGAATCCACTATTCCGACATGTCAGGCAACTCTTGTAATTGAATCTTAAAATTAATGATATAAAGTGGTAAAATTATGAATTCTCATTAAATGTCATTCTAAAACTAATTTACACTAACCGTGCAAGCAATCTCATACGTCATATATCAGGAAAATAAATGACCCATCTGATTTAGGATTGATCGCGGATAATGAATTGGTTCGGGTCAATATCAATCCATTTTTTTCTATTCATTCAAAGGCAAAACAAATACAATGGTTTTCATGATGTAAGTCATGTTTGCTAAAATGGGGTATAACATTTTTAGATGACACAAGATTTTGACAGGTGCAATAGTGGGCCAAGGTGTGATTTTTCTACGGACTAGTTGGACAGTCTGGTACAAAGAGGCACATGCAGTTGGCAGAGCTGACGAAGTCTGGACCAAAATATGGAAAATAAAGAGCCAACGAAGCTAGTGGCGCACCGGAGCAGTAAGCCATACTGCATTCAACTACAACTTAGTTTTATAAGAATGAGTTAAACTAAAAATGAGTGTCATCCTTCACCTTACAAGTTAGTTTTATAAAGAGTGACCTGACACTAAATTTGACGGAATCATCGTATGTTACTGTGATTTCACAAAATTTCAATAAAACCACTATCACTATTATTTCGTCAAACTTAATATGATTCTAAAGATGCATGTAGATTACTCTCTCACACATAATTAAAGAGTATTGAAAATTCTACTATATCCAAGACACATCATGATTCTATATTATGGCAACACAGAAAGAAGCATATGTTTTGTTGAATTCATAAAAAGTGCCTTTTAAGACCAATACTGATTCTGAATTGGCAGAAGACTCCATACTTCTTATATTTTCTCTAATAAAGTTTTGGTGGCCCAGTGAAATTTATGTAATAGTTGAGCTGAGAAATTTATATTTTCTCCAAAGGCATAACTCAAGTGGTTGAGCTGAGACATTCAAAATAGTTGAAGAAGAAATTCTAAGACTCAAACACTGACTACTAATCGTAACATACTAACAACATCATTTGACTATCCAAAAAGAAATTAAAAACAGTAATAGACTATTAGCAGAATAGAGCCATACCCATGACAAAGCTCAACAAGCTGAGGAACAAGATCAGAGTCTCTAAGACCATTAATGGCAGCTGAGGTAGTAGACACAGCCTGAGATGTTACAATAATTAGTGACTGTAACCTTGTTATGGAAGCCTTGGTTTTGTCTATTTTTGCTTCATCACCTCCCTTGTATTCTTGATTCTGCAGAACTGACAATTTCTTTTCATGCTCAATCTTCACACCTTCTCTAGCCTAATTATGCAACCAAAAGCATTAGCACTGCAAATTGATTTTAGTTAAAATTGAATTTAAAAAGAAATGATTTTTTTAGTAAAAAGATGCAGCATAAATTAATTTTTACAACTTTCAATGATCGATGATCGACTACACTCTTCATAAGTATAATTAAACAGTTCTTCTTGTTTTTACGCATGAAAATGTGACTTGATTAATGTCGATTTGAGACAAATTGAATTTTAAGGGACAAGCTCATTTTTCCTTATTTTATCAAACTGATATCAATCGAGTAATTATCTCAGCCATAAAAATCAAGAATACCATTAATTTATACTTTTAAGAAGTATCAACGAGGATCGTTAATATTTCAAAAAAGTTTTAAACATTGATACATGTTGGACCATCTATAATATTGGTTCACGATAGCATCCACCCATAATAATGCACCGAAAGTGACTGGTTCAATTCAAGATTAATAATACATCATTATTTATAGAATAATGCTAACAACACACTCTTTAACACACATTTTTTAACTCACACTCTTTTATTGATTAAAATTCATATGGATTCCAACAAATTTAAATGGGACTTACACATTATGGTAGAATCCATATGAATTTCAACTAATAGAAGAAAGTATGTTGAAATATGTGCTAAAGAATGTGTTGTTAAGACTCTTATTCATATGCTAGCACTACACTCCATACAAGATCTTTACCTACCTTCACTTCCTTGGAGAGTTTGTCTTCCCAAGCCAAAAGCCGGTCCAATGTGGAGCAGAGGCTCCTCGGACCGCCCGGCCCTTCAAGCGAACCGGCATCGAACCGATACTTAATTGCCAATGGCGGTTTTGAGGTCCAACTCGAGTTTAGTTGACTCAAAAAATTACTCGAGTGATACACTATTTCTGCATTCAAATTCAAAATCATCATTATTTTCCAATTCAGCTTAATCTAATATAATATTTTCATAATAGTAGAGTTGTCAATCGATCATGTACGAGGGTATTCCAGCCTAATTTTGGCAATTCAATCAAAATCGAACTAGTAAATTATAAGTCTAATCCCGACCAATTTTTATATCAGTTTAGACGGTCAAAGCGGATTTGTAGGTCATGTGAGTTGGTTCTAGTGATAAATGATGACTAAGTGAGATTGAGAAACTCATTCTAAAAAGTTGGAATTTATACAACTTTTTTTCTCTTGCACCCAACCACTCAAACTTATATATACCTACATTTACAATTCTGTATGTCATGTGATCCGCTATGAACCATCCGCATATCAAACTAGCTCATTCAAACAGCTCGGTTCATTCGGATAAGCTGATTTCTAATTTATCTTTTATTAAAAAATATTTATTTAAAACATTGCTACTTCATTTTAATAGTGTCAGAGTTTTTTTAACAAAAATTGAACCGTGACTATTTTAAAATGAATTTATATTCAGAGGCGCAAACGAAATAAAAGAACTTACTACAACAAAAGGGCAAAATTATAATAATAAGAATTAAAAATATATTTAAACTTTTTATTAAATTTGGATTGAATAAACTGATTTAAAATATTTTCCCGCAATTTCAGAATTAAGAAATACTCCAAAATAAAAATCTTACTCTTCAACTGACTGAAACTCCGATCAAGTTGAGCCCTACTAATCTGAAGCAACTCCGATAACTCATCTCCGGCAACCGCAGCTTTCTCAAAATTCTCTCTAATCGCTTCAACTATTTCTTTCAAATCCTTATGCCTCATCATAACCTTTTCCTCAATTACCTCCTCACCGGTCTTCTCGTCTTTTCTCGCCGGATCATCACCGCCGGTAACTGATTGGTGTTTCACCGATGATCTAACCCCGGAAATTCCTTCCTCCCTTTCTGATGAACTCGTGGAGCCGTAGCAATCCTCCCAATCACTGCACCGAACCTCCTCTCGCTCCGTTTCCGAACAAACTGGTTCTGATTCTGGTTCGAATCTCTTGCTCTCGAAATCAACGTTTGTAGTTTCAATTTTGCGATCCTGAAGATGAGTTTTCGAGTGGAACATGTTATAAAAGGATCCTGATTCTGAATCGGATCCTACAGATTCGTAATTCGGATTTTCCGGCATGTGATTCGGCGGCTGCGAATGCTGCCGGAAATATTCGGAACTTGGAGGGGACGGAGGAGGATGGAAATTTTCCCAATTCCAAACAGAAGAGGTTTCCGAAGCTGTGGACTGAGTTTGCTGCGCGGTTGGGAAGAACCAGTTTGGAAACTCGCTTCTCGGCGTGGAACAAACGCTCGATTCGGAGAGAATGTGTGGAAGCTTAAGCTTCGGAGGCGGTTTCCGGCGATTAGTTTCAGAAACTTTAGGAAGTTTGGAGGTTGTTACGGTAGCCGGAGGGGAAGGTGGTGGCTGGTGAGTTTTATTCGTAGCGGGGATGTTGTCGGAGACGGCGAGTGGTTCACCGGCGGCGAATGCGCAGAGTGCAGAACCGGTGAGGCGAAGAGAGTCACAGTAATCGGAGTGAGCCGCTGCGAGGTGGTGGCGGGCGTAAACTGCGTCTTTCATGAAACGGTGGCGTTCCTTGCACCGCCGTACCGATTCCTCGTTATCGAGCTTGGACACCGTGCATCCCATTTTTTCAGTTCGTATATTATACTCGTATTGACACGTGTCCGTAAATATATAATAATAATAGTAAAATAAACAAACAATATATAGTGAAGGAATTAACGTTTAGTATTGTTATTGTTGAGCTGGTTGAATATGAGAACGGTTGTGCACAGTTTGAGTTGAAGCAGCTTTTGAAGTGAAACAAGAACTTCAACAACTGAAAATGTAAATAAGAAGTTGCTAGCTTTTAATGAAGTTTCTGTTCCTAAGTGATGGCCAGTTCATTTTTTTTAATTCAGATATAAAGAAAAGGAAAATAGTAATGAATATATTGGTTAATGGGAAATTTTTGTCTTTGTTTGTTGGGAGTGTGTGAAAGGACATTTGAGACATAGGAATTTGGATCATAGATAGATGAGTAGGGGCAGAGCAGAGAGCTTATGGATATTGACTATAAGCACTTTGTGTGGGACCAATTTGGTGAGCTTTTCGTTGAGTCTAGAGCTGTAACCAAAAAGTGTATACTTTTTATTGGATTCGATATTGAAGATTTTTCCTTTGTTTAATTGATGACTTTCTAGGATATTTGTTTGGCATATTACTAAAATAATCATATTTCGACCAAAATGTTGCACGATTGCCACTTAATTTGGTTTCTTGATTATAAGTTGGAATGAAAAGATTATAGACTGAGAGAAATCAACTTTTTAGTAGTATCTAAATTCTAACCATTTTTTTTTATTATTATATTCATTTTAAAAAAAAAATTACACCATTTGTTCTACATCTAAACAAAAATTACTAAAATACTCTTCTTATAAAATTTTATAGATGATCCAGTTTACAACGAGGTGAAGAAAATAAATTTTAGATACAATAGAAGGTCGCGTCTTGAGATGCCACCATGTACTTATTTTTTTTCCTCATTAGCAATTGAAAAATTGTTTATTTAATAAATTAAAAATAATTATAATATTTAAAAAAACAAAATATTATTAATAAAATAAAATATATTAAATTGAAGAAAAAAATGCGGTTGATTAAATGTGGCTAAACAAAAAACTTGTTATATTATTTTAACAAATACATTACATTAAAGAAAAAAAATACCATATATTGAAACTGGAGGACATTTAAATGGAAATCATTAATTTAAATTTGATGTATTTTTTTTAATTTGTGGTATTTTTGTCTTTCATTTTATGTATTTTTTATTGATATAATTTACTTTTTATTATTATTATTATTATTATTATATTTTATTTATTTGATCCGGATAAAAAATAGGAGGAAATCGTTAACAAAATAGAATTAAGTTGTTATTTTATCTGCAAAACAGAAGACATTTGTTAAAATAATTTAAATTTATTTACAAAATAGAAGGGAATTGTTAAAATAATATAACACGTTATTTGTTTAGAAACATTTAGTCAACCGCATTTTTTTTCTTCAATTTAATATATTTTATTTTATTAATAATATTTTATTTTTTAAAATATTATAATTATTTTTAATTTATTAAATAAACAATTTTCCAATTGTTAAAATGAATAGTTTTTATTTATTTAAAATCAGTACATGGTCGCATCCCCAAGATGGACCTTCTATTCCATCTAATTTTTTTCTCTTCACTTCATCGCAGGTCGATGGGTTTAAAAAGTAAGACATTTTAGTATTTTTTTTTTCAATGTAAGGCAATATGATGTAAAATTTTAAAAAAGAAAGATATAATAATAAAAAATCCAAATTCTAACTGGGATACCTTGGAAAAAAAGAAAATCAATATTACAGTATTTTTAATTTCATTACTTATATGATCTATATATATATATATTTGGTCCAATACTCTTGCTTGGTTGGAGTCTCAAGTAACTTTGTCTTTTGCTGCTGTAGAACATTATTATTCATTATAATTTTTTTAAAAAGGATTATTATTCAAATAATTTATTATAATATCCTCTCTTTTTTTTTTTTAAATTAACTAAAATAGTTTATTATAAAAAAAAAATATATTAAAATATTCTATTTTTTTCATCCGCTCTGCTAGGAAATATTTTTTTGGTGTAGTAAGAGGTCGCATCCCGGAGATGCAACCATGTACACGGTATTAAAATTTTGTTCTTCTCATTTTAATAATTAAATAATTGTTTATATAATAAATTAAAAATAATTAAATATTTTAAAAAAATAAAATACTATTAATAAAATTAAAAAAAAAATTAAATTGAAGACAAAAAATGCGGTTGAGTAGATGTGCTAAAACAAATATAGTGTTATATTATTTTAACAACTAAATTTTATATTATCTTAACAACTCTCTCCTATTTTGTAGACAAATTAACCACTTAATTCTATTTTGTTAACAATTTCCTCTTATTAATAAAAATAATAATTATTATACTTAAAAATTGTAAATTATATTAATAATATCAAACAAAATACATTAAATCAAACAAAAAAAACATCAAATTGAAGAAAAAAATACATCAAATTTAAATTAATGATGTCCACCTAAATGACCTCCAGTTCCACGTCTATGATTTCGTCGAACTCGTCTCTTTGAATGAGTTGAGATTGTTATGATTGATCCTCATTTTGATAATTATCCTTATTGTAATTTGTAAGTGGATTAGAACCACTACCACCTGTCTCCGTATAATTTTGAGTCTCGGGCAGTGTAACATCAGTCTTCAGATTGATAAACATTCTCCAGCCTATTACACTTGATCTTCGGCAACAAACATCTTTCTCCAGAATGATCAACATCATTCTCCAAGTATGATGACATTAGTCCAGAATGATACAAACATTCTCCAACTTACTGACCATCATTCTCCAGCTTTGTTACATCATTCTCAATCCTTATATCATCATTCTTCAACCTGTTTTGTGCAAATCAAAACACTATATTTGAACTGATCTCATCATTCATATATCTAAAGATTAAAGAATCATTAAACAAGATCATAACTGTCCAATAATGAAGAAATTCAAAACAGTCAAACAGAACTCAAAAGTGTTCAAAGACTTGAACATTTTTTAATCATAAAATGTGGTATTTGGTCAAATCTGAGACATGACAGCAGAGCACTTCCAACGGCTCTTTTTGACTCTCATTAAACATCTTAAAGCCTATAAAAGGAAGACTAAGCTCAAGAAAAAATTAGAGCTTCAAGTACTAAGCAATTCATTACTCATTTCAATTATACTTGAATTTCTTTCACTCACATACATTTAATCAGTTCTGATTTTTTCCATTTGATTCCTATAATAATGTGTATTTCTCTGTCAAAGAATCATATCTCAAACAAGAGTTGAGACATCTTAGATTCTAATAAAACAATCTCATCATTATTGTAAAATTCGAACTATAAGAGTTTAGTATAGTTTGGGTAGATTGTAAGAAATCCTATCAAGGTTGATAGGTGATCTGATTGAACTCCTTTCTAGGCGGAAATGTTTTAAGTTTGTAACAGATCAAGGTTGATCTGAGCTATGTGTTGTAAAACCAAGAAAGTTCTTTGTTTTAAACACTTAGTGGAAAATCTCAGGGTTGTGAGGACTGGACGTAACCCGAGTTGGGTGAACCAGGATATATCCTTGTGTGGTATATCTTCCCTTATCTATTTACGTTCAGTCTGTTTGATTATCAAGTTAAATTGTTAATTTTTACTGGTCAGAAACCAAGAGCGTTATCCGTTTTCTGTTTTCACAACCAAGATCAATCTTGAGTTATTATCTCAAGTTTTTAACAGGAATTTTTAAAAGGGTGAATTTACAATTCAAACCCCCTTTCTTGTAAATTGACATTGCTACTTCAGATACTACCGAAGTGAAATCGACATGGTAAACTGGGAGGCTATAAAGTGGTTAGACAACATACCGCGAGAAAGTTGGATTAAAGCATTTGATGGAGGTAGCCGTTGGGGTCACATGACAACCAACCTTGTGGAGTAGATAAAAGAAGTATTAAAAGGCACGCGCAACATTCCCATCACTGCTTTGGTCCAATCAACTTATTATAAGACAAGGACACTATTTCCAACAAAGGGAAAACTACACGCATCAATTTTAGCTTCTGGTTAGGTATACACTGAAAAATGCATAAATTTTATGAAATCCGAAATACATAAATTCAATAGTCATAAAGTTGATAGTTTTGATCGGAGAAAACATACTTTCATGGTCCACGAGACAGTAAATCCAAGAGAAGGGCGACCAATTGGTCATTTCATTGTCAACCTTCCTAAAAAGCGGTGTGATTGTGGGATATATCAAGCTATATATATGCCTTGTTCATATGTTATAGCAGCATGTTCTAACATAAAATATGATTATTGAAGTCTTATACCAGAGGTGTACAAGGTGGAAAAGGTATTAAAAGTCTACGAAGAAACGTTCCAACCTATACCAAACAAAAGGTATTAGCCATAATACGAAGGTGTTAAAGTGTGTCACAATTCTCAAATGCGGAGAGTCAAGAAATGTCGCCCAAAGAGTAAACGAATTAAAACAGAAATGAACACTACATAAAAAGTACCAAAAAAGCGTGGATTATGTCGGGTCTCTGGTCAGATTAGGAAACATTGTCCAAACGGTGTTGACACATCTACTCAAATTTGATGTATTTTTTTTTCGATTTAATGTATTTTGTTTAATGTTATTAATATAATTTACTATTTTTAAGTATAATTATTTTTATTAATTTTTATTTATTAGATCCGGAGAAAAAATAAGATGAAGTTGTTAATAAAATAGAATTAAGTAGCTAGTTTATCTACAAAATATGAGAGAGTTGATAAAATAATATAAATTTATCTATAAAATATGATGGAGTTGTTAAAATAATATAACACGTTATTTATTTTAGCATATCTACTTAACCGCATTTTTTTCTTCAATATAATGTATTTTATTTTATTAATAATATCTTATTTTATTTTTAAAATATTTTAATTATTTTTAATTTATTAAATAAACAATTATTCAATTGTTAAAATGAAGAATTTTCTTTTTAATACGTGTACATAGTCGCATCCCCGAAATGCGACCTTCTACTACACTAAAACTTTTTTCATTTAACTCGTAGGACGATGATGTGACCTCTTAAAATAGAAAAAATATGATATTTTGATATATTTTTTTTATGGATATTTTAATTATTTTTTTATAAAAAAAATATTATAATAAATTATCCTTTATTATTCATTATATAATCGGTCCATAACTCCATATGCAAACGACCTGTGTCTATGAACTCTTAGATTTCTTATTTAAAAGAAACAAAAACCAATGATCCTTATCCTTTATTCATATAAAGGCAACTTTTACTGCTCAGATTGCAATCATATACATTGCTTAATTTATTTAACAATATCCTATTAGTTTTCTCAAAAATAAAATCCTATTGGCTATCCTGTTTGGACCGAGCCAATATTTTTGTAAGGTTTTTTTGCTTTAATGATTTATAATCATGTTGTCATTTAACTTTTTTTTCCTCATTTTGTAACTGCTAAATCATATATACACCACCCATTTAATTTTGAGAACAGGAACAGTGCTATCTATAAAATTTCCCTTCTTTTAATGAATAGAGCATATTAAAGTGCAACATTGAACATAGTAGTACCCAGTTGGTACCAGAGTTTCGGTATTCAAAATAAACACTGCAAAAATTAATCTCCCAAGAGTTTCTTAAAAGCTGCATTGTATAGAGTATAGTAAACTATTCTCCCTAAATATTGGTTATATATATATATATATACTCTATAGTAGGATATTTCATCTCATAAATGCGATCATCTATAAACTTTAATTTTTATTTTTATTTTTTAGTAGGAGGTCGCATTCTGCGACCATCTATAAACTTTAATTTTTTAGTAGAAGGTCCCATCTCGGAGATGCGACCTCCTGTTGAAAAACAAAATCATTCTGGTTGTAGGACGGAGATGCAACCTCTTGAAAGTAAAAAAAAAACATTTTAGTATATAAATTTTAATGCTATATTTGTTAGTTTTTTTAAAAAAAGAGAGGATATAATAATAAAAAAAAATCTAAATATTGAATCAAATTCCATGGAATCATACATTTGGAAATTAAATGTCCTTTTATTTTAATAAGATACATTCAAATCTGTCTTATTTTGTATCGTTCAATTATGATTAGATGGTTCACACTATTTCCATTGCATAATCCTATTAATTACGCTGAATTTAAGTTACTTAAAATTATTAGAGAATAAAATATAGATAGAAATGATAACTTAAAATTTAATTTATTTAATTTTAATTTTTAATCAAATATATCAACTTTTCAGTTTTTATTTTTATTTATATTTTACTCTGAAGAAAATATTTGATAGTGATAAACTTATGAAACCACTATGTGTTTGGCAAATTAAATTTTAAAAAATTATAAAAAGCTAAGTCTATGTTTTAATATATATTCGATATTTTAAAAAAAATCTAATATTATATCAATAATTAATTGTTATTTAAAATATATTTTTGTCTACAAAATATATATATTTTAAATAATGATATCACTGTTAACATGTGTAGCATATAGGATACATAATGATTAAAAGATTTACCATTTTAATTGATAAATTATATATGAAACATAATTAATGACAAAACATAAGGTTAATAATTTAATATTTTCTTTATTGTTGAAGAAAAAAAAATCATAAAGCCGACTCCAAATTTAGCCTTCAGGTTCTATAATATTCAACATAAACCAATTCTAAATTATTCAAATTTTCGTCACATTACTCTAAACAATCACTCACTAGTAATGTCAAAGAGAAACATAGAATTTTACAAAATCTATTGTAAACTTGTACATTAATAATTGCACATCAATCTTTCTGCTCAACTTCCAAAAGCATGCATCAATTATAAAAAATAAAAAAAATAAAAAAAAAACTTCCAAAACAATGCACATATTTCATTGACTAGAGACTATTATCTGTAGTGTCCTTATTCCACACAATTAGAAACATAAGTAGTATTTCAGATTCTGTTGCATATATTGCATCTAGAAAATTCTAATATGACAAAAATAAAAGAGAGGTGGCTACCACACTATGAACAACCCTCGTTGTATTCTTATAATCTATCGCCAACATGAATGTCACGAAAGAAATTGTAACTTAAAAAAAAGAAAAAAATTCAACTATGAATGTAAGGAAAAGAAAGTAGAAGAATAATACATAAAAAAAAGATATCAATGCACTTATAAATACCAAAAAGAAGAATATCTATGTAGTCAAAGAGAGAGAAAATGTTTCATTTGTTGGTATCGAAAGTGGAAAGCTTCACAAGTCTATAGTCATTGCAAATTTAGAAACATTTAAATTTAAAAAGAGAGAAAAAAAATGCTTCATTTCTTCATATGCATCATTAATCAACCAAAAGAAAAAAGGTTGCAACTTTAAATACGTGATACGGAATAAGATATCAACACAAAGTCAATCAAGATCCACTTAATCCAATATTAGACTTTGATTTTGTTACTTTGCTAGATATATTTGTCTAGTTCAATGGTGAAATCTAATCATTGTTTTAAGAAGACGCTAATACTTCCAGAAAAACAGAACCCGTAAATATTACATAGGCAAATTTTTTTTTAAACATTATCAAAACATACAATGCAACATTCCACTACAATCTTACCAATTAGAGAGAAAACACTAGAAGCATCCGCAACTCATTACATTCTTTCGCCTCAAAATCCTTAAAAAATAGTATGTCCACAAAAAGGCAAAAGTTGCAAGCTTTAGTATCAAAGTAAGAATAACAATTGAGAGGGTTCACTTATTTTCTTTAGTCCTTAATAAATAAAAGAGAACCTAACAATTTGATTTCAAATTAAAAGAGAAACATCAAATTAAAAATCATCACTTGCATGCATTCAAAAGTAGACAATAAAAACTATAAGTAGATAAAAGTATATCTGAATAACAAAAGTTCAATGAATTATGCTCTTTTATTGGGAATACGAAAGACAAGCATGAGCAATTAGGAGAAGTGAAAAGTAAAAGAGAAAGAGAAATTCAAGCAAGAAAAATCGAAAGATAAAAGATATCAATTTTGTTGAAAATACAGAGGCCATAAATGCTCCAATTTTTAAATCTTTATAGAGACGTGAGTTTTCACTTGGAACCATTCAAAAAAAATTATAAGTGATGTAATAGTATTGTGCTCCAATTATATATCTATTATATATATTTAAAACAGACTCCGCTGCCACCTCATACAATTTCTTCCACGTATGCAAACATTTTCCACGTCACCCAAAAAACTAACGTGGACGTCTTCATAGAAGTTTTTCATCCACTATCTTATACTATATCTCATAGATATTATTTCATAACGTCAATTTTCTAAATTAATCCCACATTATTATTTCATAACGTCACATTATTATTTCATAACGTTTGCCCGATTTCACATTAATTCCACATTACTACTCTATACTTTTTTTGGTCAGCATTAGTCAACTTCACATTTGTGTTGCCATTACTTATTTTTTTGTTTAGATCAATCAACTTCACATCTTCGCCTCTACCTACATCTACTTATTTGCTAGCAATTGTATACATCTTTTCGTAATATATAATATTGAGCTTAATAAGATGTATACATTTTTGTCTCTACCTGCTATCTACGTATTTTTTTTGTCTAGATCAATCAACTTCACATTTTCGCCTCTACCTACCATCTACTTATTTGCTAGCAATTGTATACATCTTTTCATAATATATAATATTGAGCTTAATAAGATGAGAAGTTTCTTCAATTTCTTCTGAATTGAGAGTACATATGTCTCTCTTGCTTACCTCAAATATATTTCGACTATTTATATGTGCCTTTTATTGTTGAGTACTTCTCTTCCATAAATTACATTGATAAAATTGAATATATATTATTGATATAACTATTATATCAATAATCATTTGACAATTTGAACATAAAACTTCATATTGATTGTTTTAAAAATCCACTTAAATTAAATAAATTAAAATATACCATCAATAATCATTTGACAATTGGAATATAAAACTTCATATTGATTTTTTTTTTAAATCCACTTAAATTAAATAAATTAATATATACCCGCGCAACGCGCGGGTTAGCATCTAGTTTTTATTAATATAAAGATTAAATTATCTTAAACACTCTGATTAAACGACAAGTGTCATACTTGCTATAATATAAATCTTGCTTTATTATAATGTATTTTTTACTATTATATTAATATACAATAATGGAAATGGCATAATTACTTGCATAAGTTTCATAAATCTAATTCGCCCAACTATAGAAAAAAAAAAAAAAACTAAATAAATAACAAAAACGCTAAAATCCTCTAATATGGAAAACCTTTTGATCAATTTAACATCATTTACATATTTAAATGCTAGTGTGAGATAACAGCCATCTCTTTCATATCATCCCCTTCTAAACATTTGCCAAAAAAATTATAAGATCACAAGAACAAGAACTAAAATGGAAAAGTTTTAAACAATAATACTTAATTCAATTGTGATACTTAGTTTATGTATCAGCGACCAATATTGTTACCGGAATATTTTTAAGCAATAATACTTGTGGTGTCATTCTTATCTCTCATTAAACGTTGCAACATCAAGATTCAAATCCATCATGAATACATGATATAATTGACCTACCAAAAAGCACATATTAAATATTATGCAAGTTCTTTGTTACAATCAAATAATATGATACCTATGCAAGTTCTTGACATGGTTAACAACACTCTTTCAATTTTAAAAGAAAAAAATATTTTTATGATTGAGATAGTAACTTAAATGATACCGATTTGAATAAAATAAAATAAAATAAATATACATCATATATTGAATCGACATAAATTAAGTTACAGTTTTATTCATAAAAATGAAAAGAATCATTAGCTATTACTTTTGAAGATATTTAATCTATAATAGACCACTTATAAAAATGATACACCAAAACAGTTACTTAAATGTAAATACAAAGACATCTCTATTTAAATCAAACGTGAAGCATATGTCCTATGAGAAATACGTTTGTATCTATAGAATTATAAATATATCAAGAGAATTTTTACGTAAAAACGAGACTTTAAATCTTAAATTTTGAATCTAATCATAAAGGACAAAAATTAAATCAAAAGTGATGCGACTTTTTAACTTAAAATGTGACCATTAAAAACTTTTTAACATTGGCCACTTTTTATGGTAAATATTTACACTCAATCTTATATACAAATAGTGATCATGTCACTAGATACATTCGCATGTGTGTGATTATCATCAATGTACATGCATTTTCACACTAGATACATTCACACATGTTCCATTCTGGTCAAACCTATTTACCATATTAAATTTTATGAAGACATAAAAATATACTATATATATTAACATTTAAACTATCAGTCCCAAAATAATTAAAGCACCTGCTTAGACAAATTATGTAATTTGAATTAAAAATGCACATTCCAAAAAGGCTACCTAAAGCACTTCGGTTTTACGAAGACAAAATATAAAGATGATGACATTAAAATAAAACACCCAAATATTTAACGGACGTACTCGAGCAAAATTGTTGTTCAATTCGACCAAAAAGTCTACCTTATATGTTGTTTAATTTTTAATTAACATGCATGCTTATGAATGAGATCAAGTGTCTTTCTTTTAAATGACATTTAAACTTACCAAATATCACACTGTAATAATAATATTTTCAAATTTGTTGTTAGGTTAGAAATAATTATAGTCAAATTTGGTTGAGCTCAACCTCACTCCTTAGAAATTTGTTCGGGCCAAAATTCGACTTGAGTTCGATACAAGCCTTTTGCTTTAACTCGAACTCGACCACATTTTAATTGACAAACAATTCGTATTTTGTTCATAAATCGAATTTAACGATTTAATTTTTGAATTTAATCTTAAAATATATTTGAATTGACTTAGTTAACTGTCAACCTTAAATGTAGTAATGATATAGATAGAAAAGTTTCTTTTTACGTAAAAAAAAATAAAAATAGATAAGATTCAATCTTGGTTTTTGCAAGAAAAACCTAATTTAGTTGATTAATTGACAAATTTATAACATCAATTAATGACTTGCATTTTAGAACTCGTTTGTTAATTTCACCCAAAAATAGAAATAAATTAAGTTGATCCAGATTTTGCAAAAATAGATTTGACGTGTTAAAACAATTTAATACTCAAAATTAGTGTATTACATGTCATATTGACACATTTTTGAAAGACTAATATAGTCTCTTAGCTTATTTAAAAATTTATTTTGTACTATTAAATAGACTTAATGAGATATATAACCAATGAAACTAAACTCTATTTTGAAATCTACCATTAACATTTAGAGAAATT